>JAPSGF010000007.1:28438802-28462339 GCA_035772895.1 Perdix hodgsoniae
AAGGAAGGAAGGAAGGAAGGAAGGAAGGAAGGAAGGAAGGAAGGAAGGAAGGAAGGAAGGAAGGAAGGAAGGGAGAAAGAAAGAGAGAAAGAAAGAGAGAGAGAGAAAGAAAGAAAGAGAGAGAGAAAGAGAGAAAGAGAAAGAAAGAAAGAAAGAAAGAAAGAAAGAAAGAAAGAAAGAAAGAAAGAAAGAAAGAAAGAAAGAAAGAAAGAAAGAAAGAAAGAAAGAAAGAAAGAAAGAAAGAAAGAAAGAAAGAAAGAGAGAAAGAGAGAAAGAAAGAAAAGAAGAAGAAGAAGAAGAAGGAAAAGAAGAAAAAGGCCAACACGAAAAATGCCTCTCCCAGAAAAGAGACTCGAAGGTAATTTTCGGGAGCCACGGCAAAACCGCCTCCGGTCCTAAAGGCTGTCGGGGAGCAGAGCCGCGAGCATTTTAATCCCGTCTGTTGTAATGGTGATTACCGAAAGAGGAAAGAAACCAACGGAAGAAACCCCCCGAGCCGCGGGCGGGGGCTGAGGCGGCGCGGCGGTGCGGTGCGGTGCGGTGCGGTGCGGGCAGAGCGGGCTCGGCAGCGCCCGGGGCAGCGGCTCAGGTAGGTCCCTTCATTCCTCCTCTTCTCTGGGAACCGTGATGAGCGCTTTTTTTTTTTTTTTTTCCTTTTTTTTTTTTTCTTTTTTCCCTTCCTCTTCTGCTTCCCTTCACCCCCTCTCTCTCTTTATTTTTTTCATTTCCTTTCTCCGACATTTACCCGCAGCGATTTCATTCGGGCGTCTTTTGGCTTTCGGGCAGAGCGGCCCCAGCGAACGCAGCCAGCGAAAGGGATGCTCCCACTCCTTCAAACCCCGACTATTTCTGCCGCTGGGCAGAGGCGTTGCGGGAAAGGACGAGCACCTTAACACTGCTGCTCTCGCACCGGGCGCACGGCTGGGATGGGGGAACGGAGCCCAGGGGCCGCTCTCCTCGACCCCCCTTTTCCCCCCCTCGCCGCTTACCTGGGCACCGCACAGCGCCGGGGCCGCGTCCGGCTGCAGGAGGAGCTCGGGCAGCCTGGGGGAGCGGCAGGATCCCTTCGGTAACGAGCGAATAGTAGCAAAACAACAACAACAACAACAAAACCAGTTAGGATGTTGCCCAAGCCTCCCTGCGCATCCCAGCCGGGCGGTAGGGATGAGCACCTCGGGGTTTTCACGCTGCGGACCCCCCGGGCATCACCGCCGGCCCCCCCGCCCACCCCCCCCCCCGCCCCGTGCCGGCAGCCCCCGGTTAGGCCGGGACCGGGCTGTAATGGCGATATCATCAGGAGCCAATTACCTTTTCAGAGCGTTCGCTTCTCCTCACGGACACTGTTATTTGAGAAATAGGATCATTTGATTTCATATTGCACTAAATAACACCCAGCCGTCTCAAATTGCCAGCTTCTTAAAAGCCACCCATTGGAATAAATTGCAGAGCGACTCCTTTGGCTTTGGCTTCTTCTTCTCCTTTTTTTGTTTGTTTGTTTTATTTTGTTTTGTTTTGTTTTACTCCCCCTTCCCTAAGAAAGCCGTGGAGCAGAGAGCCGGGCCCGGTAATTCCTGCCCGGATTGCTAAACCCGATGTGCGCTGCTTTGTGCCCATTCTTCCTTCCTTCCTTCCTCCTTTTCCCAATGCCACTTTCTTTTCTCTTTTTTTTTCTTCCTTAATATATTTTTTTAACCCCCCCCCCCCCTTTTTTTTAATGTATTTCCCCCCTATTTCTATTTTTTTAAAATATTTTTAAACCTTTCCCTCTCTTATTACCTTTCACTCATTAAAATGCGAGATAAACGAAACCAGCCGGGAAAACGAGCCAGCTCAGTCGGGACGTTGGGATTGCTTTATTACTCTTCAGATTTTCCTTCCTTAAAACCAGTTTATTATCGTTCTGCTCAAAAGGAAGCTTCGGGAGACCCAGGCTGGACTCCCCCCGGGGCGAACCGGCCGCAGGAAAGCCGGGCTTCCCCTGCCCAGGGCGAAGGCAGCCAGCCCTGCCCCCCTCCCCCCGCAGCCCCTTCCCGTTCCCCGGACTCGCGTCCCGATCGCCAGCTCCTCCGGCAGCCGCTAATCAAGTAATTTCCCGATCCCAGCCCCATCAAATTGCTCTTTAGCTGTTGAACTGTGGAGTTTTGCTCCTCTTTTCTCATGCTAATCAAGCCCATTCAGCGTCTCTCTGTGAGGCTATTTGTAGTGGAATAAATCTCCTTGTTTGCCTGCTGCATGATTAATTGATATTGTTGTATGGCTTTTGTTTGGGCTGCGGAGAGCTGAAAGGCAGCGCATATTGGATGTGACGAAAGGAGCTCGAAACATCATTTCGCTGCTGAGGTCTTTCAGAGGTCGGGGGGGAGACGGCTCGTATTATTCGCCCTATTTATTTATCCGTATTAGAAAATATGATGAAAGAATAAGGAGCGGAGTCTTTTTTAAGCATTGACTAAACGGCGCGTACACAACCCCAATTAAGAAAAAAATGTGCCGAAGACGAGGCCTTTTCTCCATCTTAGAAAAATAGCTCTTCTTAACGAGGACCAATTAAATCGTCCTTCATTCTACCTGGGATCTCACAATGGGCTCACCGACGGATCGCCTTTCTCCTTCGCCGTTAATTACGGCGGCTCCATCGCCGTTCCCCCCTGGGATGCGATGCCCAACCCGGGCACCCAAAGCCTCCCTGCCCGACGTCTCCCACAGCACCGAAGGCCTCTCTCGGTCCCATCCCCTTCCACTGCCAACGTGTGGAGCTATTTGGGCCGGCCTCTGTTCCCAGATTCTCCCCCCCCCCCCCCCGCCCCTGTTTTAGAAAAGGCTCTGTGCTCCCCGAGGACGTTGCTACAACCAGGGGATTCAATTAAATCATCCCAGCGCTTGGCTTCTCCCACTGATGGCTTTTTTGGGGGGGGTTGTCTAGTTTTGCTTTGTTTTGTTTCTTCCCCAGATATTTCCTTTCCCAAGATCTTTTTCAAAAAGAAAGAAAAACAGAACAGAAAAAAAGAAAAAGAAAAAGAAAAAGAAAAAGCAGGGAGAGGGGGGGAAAAGAAAGAAACTGTTCTCCTTTCTTTTCCTTGTATGCAGGGTAATTGATAGGCTCTATCAGAGGTCAGGATTTGCATAAGAATTAAGAGCAGTAAATTAATTTAATATTCCATGCACATCTCCAATTATTCCTGCAGACCTTTGTCTCCACGGCTGGCAGAGAGAAGGTTCAGCTGCTCTTCAACCAAACAACATCTGTGCAGTTAATAATTTGATAAACAGCTCATACAAATAGTTTCTGAATTATCTGCCAACCCAATGACTATTCAGTTCTGAAACACTTGGCAAGGTCTGCTACGTGTGCGCTGAGCTGCGGAGCCTTGCTCCTGTGATTTAGCTGCCTGGGCTGCCTTTAGCTGCTGGGTTCTCCTCCTTATCTTGTACATATAATCAGCTACTTTCAGCAGAAAGCCACCAATAACAGTGCGTAAATAAGTCATTACCAGCAATTAATAATACTGCTCACACCCTCCTTGTTTCAGGTGATTTTTGCCCTGCACATGAGCTGGGCTGGCAGCTGGAGGGCTTTGCTGGGTTGATGCTCCTGTATGGGGCTGCCACTGGTGGGACCTCGACGCCACCTCGAGGTTTTTGGCCCCGTTCAATCTGCATCGAGTTTTATGGGTAACTCAGTGCACAGACACAGGCTCCTCGCTTTTCCATAGGGGAGCAACCGAAGGTACCTCTTATCACCTGCTGTGGTTCAGTCTGATTTTCCCTACTCATTTCCAGTGGAAATCCAGTCTTAGAGAGCCAAGGCAGCTCCTTCCTCCATCCTACATGGATGCAGAAGCCCAGCTCTGTGTCGGCCCGCGGCACCAGGCTTGTCAGATTTATTTCTAAATGCACACATTTAATGCACGACCAACACTGGTAACTACAGGGGTAATACCCCGGCACTCCACTCCCAGCTGCGTCATCGGGACAATAACAGCACACAGACACGGATGGTTCCCACTAATTTCCTCATCTGCATGGCGTGTGTTTTGAGCATTGCTTCTGGCACGCGTTAATAAACACAAGTGGATACGTGGAGGAAGGGAGAGATTTACATAGATATTGGGAATCCACTTGTAGCGAGCTCAGATCCAGTGGAACCGCGTGGATAATGAAGATGAATAGAAGGGCCAATTTGTTCCGGTGTGTGGCAACATGCTGCTTTATTGCCAGCACAGAGAGCCTGCAGGATCCATCCCCACTCCACAGTTGGTCTCTTACAGAAATTGGCTGCCCAGCCAGGCAGCCGCGCTGTGTTTCAAACTGCTGCTCCAGCTCTTGTATGCACAGCTCTAAATTGAATGCACAGACCATTCCTTTTTCCGTTTCCTATAACACTTGCAGCAAAAGTACTTGAAGCAGTTGAAAACTACACTAAGTTGTGAGTTGCCCTGGTAAGAAATCATAGAGTCATAGGATTATAGAATTGTTAAGGTTGGAAAAGATCGCTAAGATCGTCGAGTCCGACCAGGCTCCCTCAGCAGTAAAGACCAGAGCCAGGAGCTGGGAGCTCAGAGAGGGGCAGGGCCCTGTGCCATGGGGAGTCAGGGTTGCAAACCCCATTCCTGCCATGGGACAGCCCCTCCCAGTCCCCCTGTCACCATGCCTTGAACAGGAGTGTCTGGATGCTGCCTGTGGGTCACCTGGCTTGGCCTCTGTTTGTGGTAGCATGGTGAGTTTTAAGGGACCCTGAGCCCAGCATGGTGCTTTTTAGAAGCAGCAGGATGCAATGAGCCGCAGTGCTGGGGACCTGTGTCCTTCCTGCCATTGGCTCATCCTTGGAGACCATCAGTCCCTTTGGGACGTAGCAAGAGCATTTCAACACCAGCTCTTGCCAGGGAGCGTTAGGCAACTTAATTAATGTTTGCAGAGCCTTGAGCAGACGGTGCTACATGTGCATACATCAGGCCATGTTCCAGCCAGGCCACGGGGCTCTGCAGGTGCGCAACACACATGGGCCGAAAGCTGTGGGGCCATATCCCATGGGCACAATGCTGTGGGCACAATGCTGTGAGATCACATCCCATGGGCACGATGATGTAGGACCACATCCCATAGGCATCCCACAACCGTGATGCTATGGGCACAGGGCTGCAGGACCTCATCCCCCAGGCACATTGCCTCTCACCCAACTCACCCATTCCACACTGCACGAGCAGTCAATGAAGATAATCATCACTAAAGATGGGGAAGAGCGAATGGAGTCATTTAAGGTGCTTTTTGGAGCGATCTGTCTTTACAGACTTTCTGATCGAGTTGCTCTTCCGCTCTTTTTTCCTTTTTATTGAGCCATAGAAGTGTCTGTAATGAGAGATTAAAATAGTAGCCGTGCTCTGTGATTTATTTCTGGAATTCTCGTGTCCGTGTGTGTGTGCACCGCGCAGTCACCCCGCTGCAAGCCGAGGATAAATAAGGCAGTGTCATACAGTGAGCAAATGGTCACACAAACAGCAGAAAAATATGGAGAAGAGGAAAATGCATTCGTAAGTTATTGAACCTTTGGAGACAGGGAAGAGGGAGGCTGGGGAGGGGGCTTTGCTTCTGCTTTCCCTCCGGTGAATAAATCAGTGGCTGGGCGCTGCTCGTGCCGAATAAAATATGGCAGGGCTCAGGAACCAGCCCCGCTCCCATCGCACACACTGACTGCAAATCGTGCAGGTTATCAGACGGTGCCATAAAAAAAAAAAAAATCTTCCCCCAACCGATGATGAACCTCATGCATAGCAAATGACAGAGCAATAATGCTCAGATTCCCTGTCGCAGAGGTAAAAAAAAAAAAAAAAAAAAGAAGGAAAGAAAGAAAGAAAAAAAAATTTACACACTGACAGGCTAATGGACACTTTCCCAAAGAGCGGTTAGGAAGAAGTAGTAAATGGGACTGTGCTGATGCGGGGCCGCGGGCCTGGTCAGGGATCAAGCCACACAGCAACATATCGGATAACACATAATTGGCAGGTCACATCCAAATGAGTGTAGTCATGCATCATCCGGAAGGCTTTTGCTGGTTATAAAGACACTTGTAAACAATTCAGTCGCTGAACATGGCAATAATATGTTGATCCGGCATGTAATGAGGTGTTCCTGGAATCAATAAACTAGTCATGAAGAGCAGGGAGCGAGGTCAGAGCCTGCCTTTTTGATGACCTTTCCTGGCGGGTAAGGACATCACATACTCTGAAGAGGACTTTTCTCATATTGCAGAAGGCGCCGAGTGTCAGAACTTCCATTCGCGGCAAGCAAATGAACAGCCAGGCGCTGCATGCTAATGAAGTCCAGGCTATTTTCCACCTTTTCATCTGCACATTATGCTCTTGACTTTGGAGAAGGTGGGAATTAGGTTGGACCCTCGTGTCAGACTGCCTGATGGCTCGGCTCCGGAAAACTGGTAATTGAAGCTGATGACTGATGCGGAGGAGGCCTGAATTTGGAAATAAACAGTTTCAAGCACTGCATGTCATTTCTAGAGAGACTGCTGAGTGAATGGAAATGAGCTCCGTTTCTTCAATCTAATGCAGTTTCTCAGCGGGAAAAACACCGTCTTTTAGACAACAATGCCAGTCATTAAGATTTAAATGTTCTGCCTCTAATGTAAGGAATAGCACCTGCTTTCCCTGGCAGCACTTATGCAAATGCTGCCCAGCGCCCAGACCCGGGTTCACCCACAGCCCCATCTCACAGGGTCAAGATGGGGAAAAATGCCAACTGCATGGAGAGAAAGGCGTCCAGGGATCCCAGGCTGAGCCCAGCCCCTGCTGAGTGCTGGGGGTTTGTGCATGGCATGAGCATCCTAGCCCCGGTGCACAGAATGTGGGAGGCAAGGCGCCTCCAGGCTAACATTTTCCACCTTGACACAATGCCCCACCAGCCCTGCTGTGGGAAATGCCGTTGGAAGTGGTGAGAGCTGTTTGAGAGTCTCCCTGCATCTCTCTGCCTGGCGGAGATGAGCCTCGGGAGCATCCCATCCCTGTGGGATCACAGCTGCCATCAGCAATTAGCTGTGGGGGCACGTGAGCAGTGACACGTGTTGATTAGAATCATAGAATGGAATCACAGAATCACAGAATGAAGGTTGGAAAAGACCACTAAGATCACCCAGTCCAACCCCACCACCCCCACCGTGCCCACTGCCCGCTTCCCTCAGTGCCACATCCCCGGCTCTGGGACACCTCCAGGCGACCCCACCACTCCCTGGGCAGCCGTGCCACTGCCTCACCGCTCTCTGGGAGAAGGAATTGTTCCTAACAGCCAACCCGAACCACTACCTGGCCCACAGGTTGCCCCAGCACAGCTGCACCCCACGAAGCCCAGCCCCAGGGCTGCCCTCCCATCAGTCTCCCCACATCCCTGCCATTGCCCCACACTGCATGAGTGCCCCTCAATTCTGGCTTTCCCCTCGGAGGTGGCAGCGGGTCTGCTCATGTAATAGTTTGCAACCCTTCAGGATGAAAGGATAGAGAAGGATGCAGGTTGTTATTATGAAAATGAACCGAGCAACGGACAAAAATATTCAGAAGATGTAATCTGCTATCCCCACAATGCGCTCGCAGAGAAGAGCACTTGGCAGGCAGAAGAGTGGTCGCCAGATACATCGCCTTGGTTAAATTGCTTTTGCTCTGACAACGCCTTTTAAAACCACATCCAATCTTATTTTAAAGTGCCAAATTCCTCAAGGTACTGGAGCCTGATACTGGTTTCCACTCGGGGATTTGTCCAAAGCAATTCCACTGACCTACTCCGACTATTTAATGACACATCTCCTTATTTCAATCACACATCGGATGCATGGAGCTGAGTCCCACTTCCCAGCACCATGAACCAGATCCATACACCCCCACAATGGCCAAAGACTTTTCCCCAAACACTGGTGGTGGTGAACCAACAAGGAAGATCCTCCCACTGTGCAGCCAGTTGTGCTGCATCCCTTTATGGCCACAATGGGCGGATGGCACCCATCAGCCATTAGCGATTCACACAGAGGAGCCTCTGCTAATTGTGCAGAATGTAATTAGTGATTATGTAATATCTAAGCTCTTGCAACTGTCATTAATGTCCACTATCCACCAGAGATAGTTCTTAGTGAATTAGAGAATGATTACTGCACGGTAAATCTACTTAATCCTAAATATGCTAATTAACACCGTATGCACTTTAGACAGTGGTTAAAAGCACTACTAACCTCAAAAACGTTGCCATACACCAGGATCTAAATGGCTTGCAATGAGTTTGCCTTTAAAAGGTAAATTTACTTAATTAAACTGCACGGCAAACCACTAGGACCAGCTATTGATCAGGGCAGCCAAAGCCAGGTTTTGCTGTCATGGATCTAGTGAGGCACAATTGCAGCACGGTGACATCCCCGTGGCGTGGTGACATCCTTGTGACGTGATGAGGTCCCTGTGGTACACTGATGTCCCCTTGGTGTGGGGATATCCCCGTGGCATGGTGACATCCCTGCAGCAGGGTGACATCTTTGAGGCACAGTGACATCCCTGTGACTTAGTGACATCCCTGTGGCCTGGTGACATCACTATGGCACAGTGACATCCTTGTGGCACAGTGACATCCCCACGGTACTGTGACATCTCAGCAACACAGTGACACCCCAGTGACAGCCATCCCATGGGGGCCCTGTGCAGCAACGCCATGCACACAGACGCACGCCCTCATGCACGAGGCTCCGGTGTCACCCCATTTCAAATGGCTTCCCACAGTTTCCCCCTTCTTGGGTTAAATCCTGCCCCTCCGAGGCTCACATTGTTTATTACTGTATTCCTCGGGCTGTAAAACATAACTCCCTTACAGTAGCTCCCTTCAATAAATTCGTACTTAAATCTTAATTTCAAGATTTATTTGCGCAAAGCGGACTTTGGATACTAAATGAACAAATGGAATAAATGGAGCAATCGTACAGTTTTCAAGCCGTCCCTTCCGAATGGCTGTGCTGCTTAATGTATTCTGCTTTTCCATATAAAAAGCTATGGCTGTCACAAACCCCCAGGATAATAGCATTTTGTGATTTATGGAGATTCCTCCCGCTTATATATTTTATATAAATAATACTCCTGCGTGCGTCCCCGCACTCATTCATAATCAAAAGCTGTAAAAAAGAGTTTGCGCAGTAACCTATTTAAAATCAGCTTACAAAAATGGGATAACGAATAGATCAGACGCCAAATAAGTCATTGCAGCGAGTGCACCAAGAGGAAAATGAACAGCACAGTGCCATCCGCCACGCGCTTTTATAAGCAGGCTGCCTCAACCCAAGGGCGCAAAGCAAAAATTCCCACCACGGAAAGTTCCCTGATTAAAAAAGATAAGAAATTAAGCGCACTCCTCCACGTATGAAGGTCGTGCAGCTGATAAGGAGGTTGCATGTACGTCCTCGTACGCGTGCACGCACGTGAGCACACAACCACATGGGCTCGCCGATGAGGGGCAGCTTGCGAGCGTTGGGTGGTGACAATCCCCAGCTACGGAAATGAAAGAATTAGGGACACAATAAAACCTTCTAATTGCCTGGCAACAGCATTTAGGCCCCATTAGGTAGATTTGTAACTGCTTCTGGAGGAATAAACTCCTGTGTCATTAGATAACAAGGAAAGAAATAGGTTATTTCCTTTTTGAAAGGTATGAAAGCTCCCAATTGCCTGATGTATGCGCTTAGTAGATTATTTTCTGTCATCTCAGTTAATTGAATTTTACCCATTGCTCTCAGCATTCGTCCCCTCTGCGGAAGGTGAGGAAGTTCAGAGGAGATGTATTTTGCACTGTGTCCATTTATTGCATGAACCAACTTCAGCCATGCAAAGTACTCAGGAAAGTGGAGCAACAAAACCAGTGTGGGATCGTCTTCCTGGTGTCTGGGTGAGCTGGGGTCCCAGTAACAGAGGAATTCTCCTGGCTGGCACAGAGTGGTGATGGGAGAGACCCATAGCAGGGCTGGGGACAACTGCTGTCCTAAAGCCATAGAAACGTTACAGTTGGGGAAGACCACTAAGTTCATACAGCTGATCATCAACCCATCACTGCCAGAGCAGATCATATCCTACCCATCAGAACTGTGGCAAAACTCCACTTCTCCCATTACTCCCAGTGCTCCCACTGCTTCCCACGTACCCACTGACCCTCCTGTGTCCATTTATCTTTCTGCTCCCACTGCTCCCAAATCTCTGTGCTCCCATCTCTCCCACTCATACCAGAGCTCCCAAAGATGCCAGTGCATCCAGAGCTCCCAGTGCTCGCAAAATTCCCAGTGCTCCCATTGATCCCCGTATTCTGGTTGCTCCCCATGTTCCTGCTTCTCCCAGTGCTCCCATTGCTCCCAGTGTTCCCTTACCCTCACTGCTTCCTATACTTTTATTTCTCCCAGTGCTCCCAGTATTTCCACTTCTCCCAGCGATACCTGTGCTCCCACAGCTCTCAGCTGCTCCCACAGCTCTCAGTGCTTCCATTGCCCCCATTCCTCCCACTGCTATCAGTGATCCCAGTGCTTCCCTGGCTCCCAATGCTCCTTTGGTGCCCACAGAGCGCCTCCAGCTGCACACAATACATGCACGCAGGTCAGAACTGGCAGCAGCAGTGGGTTTGCTTTCTTGCTTCCAACAGGCACCACTCAGTGGCTCCTGCCTGGCATTTGTGGGAACATCAGGAGGTGTTCTGTGCCCACATCTGCAACCCTGCTGCAAGCACCAACCGCTGGAAGGGCACAAGCCGTGTGACTCCAGCATGGTTTCAGCAATAGGCAATATTTGCTTTGCAGAGTAGCGCCGCCCGTAATGAAATGTGATTGCCTGGCCGCCAAAAGATTACTGAAGTAATCGGCAAGTGACTTCAGAGCTGCTTGATTTTAAACACTTCTGAAAAGCCAGCTCCATTTTCTGCTTTGGTGAATAACAATTCCCCACGCCGGCATATTAGAATAAATCAGCTCGGCTGGTACTGCATTGTTATAAAGTTCCCAACTATTATAAAATAGTTTCTATCAGAGCTGTTTTCTTCGCGGCCAGTCGAGTGGAATGATCCCTGAAAGCAGCAGTTTGTGGCAGAAATGTGCTTGCCGTTCTCCCTCCGCGCCTCAGCACCGCCGTAAATCTCTGATTGCCCACACGCACGCAGTGGGCAACCTGGGGGACCCTGCAAAGAGAGGAGGGCTTTCATGGGCTGGGAAGGGAAGGAGCAGCTGGAAACCCAGGGAAGGGAGGAAAAAATCAGTATAGGGGAATGAAGAAACAAGAACCCTCCTGTGGGCACTTCCTGGCCATGCAGGCCAGTGAGAAATCCCCTTCTCACCCGATCCCTGGGGTTTCCTCCATCCCAAGGACCACCTGGCTTCAGGGATAGGGCTTGCACTCCCAGTTCCCAGGACAGCACAGGGCAGCATGGGGGCTGCAGAGCTGGGGGTTGCTTGAGCATTGTGACCATCCACCCCAGTCCACAGCCATCTACAGCCCCACCTATAGCCATCCATTCCCATCCATGGCCATCTACACCCCAATCCATAGCCATTCACTGCTGTTCATGGCCATCCACCCCCATCTGTGGCCATTCACCCTCATTTATAGCCATCCACCCCTGTCCATAACTATCTACATCCACCCATGGCCATCCACATCCATGCATGGCCATCCACCCCCATCCATGACCATTCACCCCCATCCATAGCCACCCACCCTCATCCATAGCCATCCACTCCCATCCATAGCCACCCACCCCTGTTCATAACCTTCCACTCCCTGTCCATATGGGAAGAAAAGCATTTCTTAAAGGCAAGCAGCTCAAACTTAACCCCAAGAGCATGGCGTTCACCCAGATCACCTTGGAAAAAAACAGCAGAAATAATGGCACGCATTCATCCCGCATCCTTTATCATTTAAATCACCTGGCCTTCGTTAGCTTGTGATGGATCACCTTCAAATTGCCCAAATGGAGGTCTGTTTGTTTTCCCTGTGTAGCTGCACTGATTTTTCCCCCTCATTTTCATAACGGGGATTTTCAGAACACACCACTCCAGTGTAGCTGTGCCTGAGTGAGCCAAAGGGCTGAAATTGGGGTGGATTCATGGCTTCTGCAGGAACCAGTCAGCTCCAACAACGGAAGCCAACAGTCCTCCTGGAAGGGTGCATGTGACATGCTAGATGGCACCTGCCCTAGGGCTGCCCCATAGGCTTTTCCCTGCCGGGTTGGGTTTGTCCTTGGGCACAATGCTCAGCTTGTGTTTGTATAGGAGCAAGCTGAAACCCCAGAGCTGGAATGCAGTGATTTAGCTTTATTTTTTCCCTCGAAGGAAAAAACCCGACTTTGGATAAAGGTGGTGTTATTAGCTAAAATAAATCGTAATCACAATTAGAAAAAAAAATAATCACTTTTCAGATGGAAGGCAGTGCTAAGGGTGCGTGCTCTCCAGCTGTGTGCTGGGCTGGTAACGAGCTGGGCTTAACGAGGCGGGCAGTGCGTGGTGGGCAGGAGGGCATGAAGGCCTGGCTCTGTGCAGGCTGACGGCCCGAGCCTTGTTTGTGAGTATTTAATGTTTCTTAGGAAGCACTTCTAAAAGAAATTGGTATGTAATGACAGCACTCGCTGGAAAACAGGCCGATTATAAAATGCACTAACTTATCTGGTATTCATTTGAAAAGTAAATGGATGCAAGTAAAGGTGAGAGTTCACTACCAATTCAAATATTTTGCTTTAACAGGCTCTAGCACTCCTATTTTAATTCAAGCAGAAGCACAAGTATGAATAATCAAACTGGATGATGCTCATCAAAACCTTTGTGCCTTGCACCATTTCAAATGGTCATTGAAGCTTAATGGCAAAAAATTTACATTATTCCTTTAATTTGTATTCTGTTCCTTCCTTCTGAGTGATGTGATTGTGATTTTCTGTTGCCGGCTGTATTATTTTGATGCAAATGTTATGTGCTGCTACAGTTCAATTTCCTGCTTGCCCCCCCTGCCCGTGCCCCCCGTTCCTTCCCCCCGGTAAAGAAATAGTTCAAAACTGGGGAGGGATTTCAAAATAGTTCCTTAACTACTGCTCCTAATTAAAGCAAACAATGCAGGGTCTTGAAGCACGCTGAAAAGCTGAACATTAATTATTAGCTGGAGGGGGAGGGAAG
This sequence comes from Perdix hodgsoniae, assembly GCA_035772895.1. Classification (NCBI taxonomy): domain Eukaryota; kingdom Metazoa; phylum Chordata; class Aves; order Galliformes; family Phasianidae; genus Perdix; species Perdix hodgsoniae. The sequence continues at coordinate 28,451,962 of JAPSGF010000007.1, forward strand.
CGGCTTTGCTCCCTGCACTGTCAGGGGAAAAAAGAGAACGGAAAAAAAAAACAAGTGAGGAAAAAAAAAAAAAAGTTGAGGGATCCCAGTTCTGCCCCTAACAGAATTAGCGAAGGAAATCCGTAATGCAGCTGAAAACTCCTTTTGGTGGCACGCAGTCACCTGGGGATGCACGCCTGATGGAGAGGCATGGGGCTGCACACCAAAGCCTTGCGAGCAGGCGGCCCCCGGGGTGCTGGCAGCACGTAATGTATGCACCGCCTAATTTATGGCGCTGTGACTAATTTCCATTCCTTGTGCTTAGAGTTGCCTGGCTAATTACAGGGATGTTTTCTTAACTCGGGTAATTGCGCTGCCCGCGCGCCGCCCCCACGCGTGCCCCATGCGGGCTTTGATGCGGCCCCACGGGGCGGCTGCGGCGGGGTGCCACCCTAATTAGGCCACCAGCCTTAATGAGGGGATGCGTGGGGGCCTCGTATCCCCACGCGTGGGCTCTGCGTCTCTGTGTCCCGAGTAGCCCAGCGAGCGGCAGAGCATCCCTGAGCCACAGCATGGCCCCCAGCGCACCCCCACGGCAAGGGTAGCAGTGGTGCTAAGAGCATCCCCAAAATCTGGGCAGTTGGGATGCCCCGGCCACGCGTCTCCAAGCTCGCCGCCGCGCTCTGCCCGCGTTTTATAGGTTGGAGCCGCTCATGCATTTAAAATTATTAGACAGATAATCACTTCCTTGAAATAATTTCAGCACTCATCTATAATAAAAAAGATTTCTTTCAAAGGACCCTTAGTTAAATGGGCTCAGTGCTACTTTCTGTATCACGCAGGTCAATTTGATTCTGCTCTATACTCTCTATACAGCTAAACAATTGCTTTTCATAAACTGAAGAGCGCGGTGAAAGCAGCCTGTAATATCCATCCAGCGATGGCCTTGAACACTTTCATTAATAAAAGCTTGACATCTGAAATTCTGCTTCTTTATTCCTCCCTTATCAAAGACTTGGTCAAGATTCCAGAAAATTAATGTCACATTAAGAAGCACTGATAGCCCACAGCGGTGCCACTGCGGGGTTCCCTGTGCTGCCCCATGGGGGGATGACCTGGGGGGCTCTGAGCTTTGGGATGGGCTGGGATGAGGGCACTGAGGAGGCGAGGAGCCCAGGAGCACCTTCTTCTCCTGCCTCCTTCTCCCAGCAAGAAATGTGGTGTTCTTCACCATAGAATCATAGGAATGGTTTGAGTTGGAAGGAACCTTCAAAGGCCTTCTGGTCCAACTCCCCTGCGCTGTGCAGGGACACCCACAGCTCCATCAGTGCTCAGAGCCCCGTCCAGCCTGACTTTGGCTGTCTGCAGGAAGGGGCACCTCCACCTCTCTGAGCCACCTGTGCAGTGCCTTGCCTCTGTTAGTATAAATAATGTCTTCCTTATACCCAGTATAAATCTCCCCTCTTTTAGTTTGAAACCATTCCCGCTTGTCCTGTCGCACAGTCCCTGCTAAAGAATCTGTCCCCTTCCTTATTACAGTCCCTTCAGATGCTCCTTTTACACCCCAAGAAAGAAAAGCATTTCAGCCCATACACACATTGCATGTCTAAAGTGAGCCTGGTCTCAGAGCGCTGAACCTGGAGAGAAACCCAATGGTGAAGGGAAGAAATTCATTTGCTCTACCAAAAATGATCTCGAATAAACGCATGTGTAAGATATCAGAATGCGTGATATCAGCAGGGCAGGAAACTTTCTCACACATCATCCCAACACGTGAGCAGACGGGAAGGTCCAATAGGCTTTTCTTCTTATTATTTATCATTTATTTTAAGGAATTTAGTCTCTATCACCTTGCAGCCAGGCTCCCCCTGTCGTACGGCGCATCGTCTCACATGGGCAGCAACCACACTGCTGGGGCTGGAGATGCAGCAGCATCACGGAGGTCCCCCCCGGGCTCAGGTTGAGCTGTGGAAAAGGAAATAAAGCGAGGCTCCCCCCCAGGAAGTCTCGCTTCTAATAACCTGGCATATTCACTTAATACAGCCTGGCTCCTTCCAAGTTGTTAGCGACAGCGGGAGACACGGGATGAACGCTGACCCGGTTTGCTTGCCAAGACAGAGCAAAGAGAAACCTTCACATAATCATTTCCAAACATTAAAATGGCTCCATTGTCATTATAGCTGAGAGATTGAATTCGCCTCATCAAAGCGGCGTATGACAGGTGACTCAATAGGATGGTGCCAAGCGCGGAGGCAAGGAGATTAGCAGGGCACTGATATCATTATTTCCGCCTATCACAGATTCGGCAGGGAGGCAATTGTAATTTCTGGGCTTATTAGTCTGCATTCGGAGGAAAAAACCTGGTGATAAACCTCAGTGTGACAGCCAGGCATTTGTGCAGCAAGTGCTGTCACAGTGACACTTATAAAATGCCAATGTGGCGACGTTCTCATAATCCTCCCTAATGGAGGTTAAAGCATGGCAAAAAGGCACTCTTATCAATGATCAGGACACTAATAACATTTGCATTTTTAAGTTAAATATAGTAAGTCAGGAGTAAGTCTCTTCTTTGCAGCTTTGGCAATTAACTTGGCGTCAGAAGATGAGCAGAGTGGAGATCTCCCGTGGCCCCTGTTTCCCTGGGCTGTGCACATGGGGTCTGCAATGGGATGCAGGATTGCAAAGGGATGCAGGAGGTGATGGGATGCAGGATCGCAATGGATGCAGGAGCTGATAGGATCCAGGAGTGCAAAGGGACGCAGGAGGTGATGGGATGCAGGAGTGCAGCAGGATGCAGGATGTGATGGGATGCAGGAGGCAATGAAATGCAGGGTTGCAATGGGATGCAGGATTGCAGTGGGATACAGGAGGTGATGGAATGAGGAGCTGCGATGGGATGTGGGACTGCAATGGGTTGTGGAACTGCAGTGGGTTGCAGGAAGTGATGGGATGTGGGACTGCAATGAGATGCAGGACTGCAATGGGATGCAGAAAGCATGGGGGTCCCAAGGGCAGCTGTGCTGCAGACAAGGAGATGCAGCTTCCCCTTCTGCATTCCCACTCTTTGCCATGCACGGGGTTCGTGTTTTCCCCAATAATTCCTTTCCAACACGACCCCGTTGGGCAGGCACACGCTCCAGAGGAATTTCTTAAGGAAAAAAAAAAAATTACAGGTGGTAAACTGTTACTTTTCCACATTTAAATAAGAGACCAATTAAGAAGACTATGTAATTCAATTCTTGAGTGAGTGCCACTGAATTCAATTTGTTTCAGGTCAATGAATATAATGTGAAGTTATTAACAAAAAGGTCAGGGACTGCATATAAAATATACACACATGACACAAGCAGGAGTAATTAGTACACATTTCACATGTTCTGTTGCTCAGACATATGGTGTAGAAAATCTTAACAGGATTAGATGTTAATAAATGTTTCGCTCTCCCCCCAGCTCCCTATTTAAATTGGGTTTAGCGCTATTCCCCTGATGCCTCCAGGATCCACCCAGGGCTGCAGCCCCACACCAGCCGTGCTACCAGCAGCGCTCCTGCTCTTCTCCCTTTCTGGCAATGCAGAGGAGCTCCCTTCACCACACAGGATTTTTACATGTGCGTATACAATCCAGGATTGTTATATACGTGCCACCTTCCAGTGGTGGTTTTGCACGCAGAAGACTCAGACACATGATAAAAAAAAATAATACCAGGAATGGAGGAGCTGTGTAGCCTGAAACACTTCTGTGAGTCTCAGCTGAGGTGTGAAATGCCTTCACGTGTAAGGGGCAGCTGTAATCTGGGAGGAAAGCCAGGAAGTGAGCAAACCTCCCCTAGAAGTTATAGGAACAAATCTCAGCATATGAGAACTCTGCTTGCTTATCTCTTCGATTTCCCATGCTGGCAGAGTCAACAGCTCTGATTCACGTGGGAAATAGCATCCTGCCTGCAACCTGCAGAGCTTACTCTTTGTCAGGTCAGAGCTGGAGTTTTTTCTTTTTTCCACTAAGGCTGGTGAAACTGGCACAGGTTCCCCAGAGAGGTGGTGGTGCCCCATCCCTGCAGACAGCCAAGGTCAGGCTGGATGGGGCTCTGAGCACTGATGGAGCTGTGGGTGTCCCTGTGCACTGCAGGGATTGGGCCACGTGGACTTGAGGGGGTCCCTCCCAACACAAACCATTCTATGATTCTGTGGCACAGCCCTACAGTCACACACCCACCGTTATCCTCCCATCCTCATGCTCCCACTCTGGAAGCCAGAGAGATGTCTCATGCTGTGTGCCAGCGCCCAGTGTGGGACACAAGAAGCATCTGGGGCTGTGGAAATACCTTTACACTTGGATTGCCCCAATTGCGTTTGGGATGAGTGGAGACGAGTGCCATAAAGGACAGGTTAGCTGGCACAGCACTGCCCTGGGGAGCTCAAGCTGATTTATGGAGAAGCTCTGGTGTCCATTCAAATCTGCTTGAGATTCTTTACTGGAAAAAGATACCGCGTTAATGAGCCAGATGTGTTTGCTTGCTCTGACATTTTTCTCCACATCTCCTGTTCATGATGAAATATGCAACCAATTTCCCAAGTTATACTTTATCTCCAGCGTTGCCTAGTGTGTTACAGGAATTAAGTCATCTGCATATATTGACTAATAATTGTCGTTTATTACTGAACTTGTTAACATAATCCTCAACTGGAGGTATTTGTTTATTTTCCCCTGTATTGCTTAATTGTTTTTGCAGAACAGATTGCTGAAAGCAACAGGAAAATGCAAGAGCAAGACATGGAGAGCCTTACTAATGGATATTAAACATGCTACCATATGGATACAACCCCAAATATATATGCTTTTGATATTAGTCTGTAAAGAATGAACTCAAAAGTAAGATTGACCCATCCGCATTTAAGACTGAATTAAACAAATCTGAGAGGCTGACTGTATTAATTAGAACCCCTTAGTGCCAAGGTGTTCAGGCTGGGATCCTATGTGGGGAGCCAAGCAGTAAGTAGAGGTGCTCGGTCATTCCCTGCAACTGGAGCTGTGCTGGGAAAGCTGCTGTGTGGTTTGCAGACCTTCTTCCCATCACCAGTCCCTGGTGTTAAACGTGAAGCAGTGCTGATTAGCTGCCCTGAAGCCCCACTGCTGCTAGAGAAACAGGTTTCTGGGGCAGGAAATTGTCTTCAGGATAAGAGGGGTGGGCACATTGGATTGGATGAAAGAAGACTGAAGAAAGATTGGTCATATGCCAGCACAGGTTGCCCAGGGAGTGGTGGGGTCACAGTCCTGAAGGTGCTCCAGAGCCATGGGGATGTGGCACTGCAAGATGTGGGCAGTGGGCACCGTGGGGGTGGGTTGAGGTGAGCGATCTCAGTGGTTTCTGAGCAGCACCCAAAAAGCAAAGATGTGAAGCACCACTCCATACCCCACGGGCTGACTGTCAGCAGGAAGGGGAGATGGTGCCAGCGCTCAGCCCCCGTTGCCGTGGGGTCAGTGCCTTGTGGTGCAGTGGGCTCTCAGGGCTCCAGCTCTGCAGCGTTTTCATTAACTGGAGATTGCGAGTGGGTCAGCAGATCTATACACTTTTTGTATTCTCCCTGCTTGGTTTATTTCTTCCTTTCTTTTTTTTTTTTTTCCTTTCTTTTTTTTTTCTTTTGCTTCTTCTTCTTTTTTTTTTTTTTTCTTTCTTTTTTTCTTCCAGGATGCTGAATAACTAACCTTTCCTTCAATAGATAGATTTTAAAAAAATAGGATCCATCACACAGCAGCAGGATAGCCTTGCTCTGTTTTGACCTTTCTGAAATTAATTTCCCAATCTTAGCTTTCGAAATCAGAGATTGAAAAGACCTATTAGATCAGCCAATCCATCTTATCACCGGCGCGGCAGCAAGCGGAGACCCCAGCTAAGTGCTCCTCTACACAGGAAAAATATTCCGGAATAAGACGGGGTGTGAATTTAAAGTGAAAGACCTGTTCCAGAACATTCTGCATGTGGACAGTTATTCCGGTCCAGTAGCCACCCCCTAGTTGATTGATCCATTGATCCATGTCTGGGATCACCATAACGGAGCGGGAAAAGTCTTGTTTTGGGATGAGAGTACCCACGTGCAGAGCTTTTGGGGGTAATGATGGGGGTTATCTCACCCCAGTGGGGCATGGCACCAGGATGTGGAGCTGGCAAAGAGGTGATTTCTTTATGGGGTTTAGAACACAAGGACAAAATTCCCGTCTGCCACTTTTGCAGCCCATCCTCATCCTGCAGCTGAGCACTGTGCTGGGTCTGCTCGGGGCACCGCTGCCTCTTCCTGATGGATTATTCCATAGCGAAGGGTGACAGTGCAACACATGCCCCATCAACATCATGGTGGGCTTGGGGCTGAAAGAGAGGAGAATGCACTCACGTTGAAAAGGAGTGTCTCACTATCAAATTCAATGCAGATTGTGCAAGCGCTTTCACAAATAAATGGTAAATTTATATAAATGTATATATCAGTTTAAAGCCTTTTTACATTTTACTATCAAGTATTGCAGCTCGGTCTACAAATGCAAGCTTTTTTCCATTAAAACGCCTCTATTATGCCTCTGCAGCTCCTGCCCTTCTCAAACATCACTGCATTGTGAGTAGCTGCCACTATATCCATACAATGGGGGAATGAAGAGCACGGAGATAAACCAGCGCGGCAAACTTTGCGCACTCAACAAGTCCTCTCCGCAGACAATTAGGGCCAGAAGATAAATATTGACACATTAGGCTATTTTCCTCAATTTGTTTTTCTGTCGATTGTCTGAGCGATCCGACGGGGGCAAAATTCCACTTTTCCGCTATCTTGGATTCTTGGCTAATAGAAACAAATAAAGCGAGAGCCTCTGTCCACAATGGGTGAGGAGCATCTATTGTCGGGAAGCGCTAATCGGATTAAATTGGCTCCTCACTCTATTGCTAGCGGGCGAACTCATTCCAAAATTTTTCACATCTCAAGGGGCTGCGTCATTGTGGCTTCTTTTTCCTTTTTTTTTAAATTTTTTTTTCCCCTCCTTCTTTAACTATTTAAATGTGGCAAGCAGAAAGGAGAGAGCCAGGCGGCGAACAAAGAGCGGAACCGCGGCCGGGATGCAGGGTGCGTGGACGCCCCTAACGCCCTTTAAACCCAAACATTCGTGTGGCAGAATAGAGGAGGAGGACGTCTCGCTTCCCATTTGGGGCTGTTTTCAGGTGGTTGGCCATTAGCGTGTAAATCCCCACGGCGCTGGCCCCTCAGAAGGCGTGGGTGCCTTTCTGCAGGCACCGAAACACGGCCCTAAATAACGTCACCGGTGCCTGGCCGGGGCCCTGCGGCCAGGGGTGCACTCCTGCCCACAGTCTGATAATTTTCAAAGCTATTGGCAACCTGGGAATTTTCCTGCCTTATCGCCGGGGCTCAGCTAACTTCACTACCACTAATCAGAGCTGGAATCATTCATTCAAGGATTGCATGATCATGTTTTTCTTTAGCGGTGACAGCTGCCTGAGCCATATTAGCAATGCAGATGAGTCAGCCTAATAGGTTAATGCAGAACACGCGAAAATTAGGTTTAATCCCCAGTGAAATAATCTAACATTTTCACATTTCTTGATGTTGGGATAGAGACATTGGTGGCGACTCAATTAGGTGTAATGTAGATCAAAGCAAATTTACCTTCTGGCTGAACCTTCCCAATAGTTTAGATAGAAGAATATAAGGGTTCTTTGCTAATTGGTGAATGGCTGTAGGGAAAATTATATTAAAAGCATGCCCACGGCAAGAATTGTCTTTCGGATCCAGACCAAATAATTGCTGTGTTTTGCAAACACCCAAGCACGTCATTTTGCAAGAAGCAAACGTGTGGTGCGCGGCACCTCCGGCTCGCAGCCCTTTCAATGCAGTGCTTACAAATGGAGACATTAGGATTATATTTTTTCTTTAAACTCTGTTCGCTCTGAACGTCCTGTACCAAAATATCCCTGCCGAGGTTTGAAAGGGCTCGTGTTATAAAAGAAGCGTCAAGGGAAAGCAACAAAAAGCAGCCCGTGTCTATGTAACGTTGCCATTCTTGGGGAATAACATATCAAATGGCAATCTCTTTCAGTCATAAAGGAAAGGAAACCAAAAATTACATGCCCTCAGTTGCCAAATTATTTTTTGCCTTGACATCTTAATTCTTAATCCTTGTGTGTGGTCAAATCAGCCTACTATAGACAACCAATCAAGCAATTATTCCTAAATTATATTTGCCCAACTCACATTGATTGGTTATTCTTTTCTTATTGGGTAAGCTCATTAATTCTGAGCAGCTTGCTTATTATGCTTTCCACATCATTTTCTTTCTGAGCCTATCTACTCACACCAGCCTGCTGATGTTTCAAGATGCCATACAGAAAAAAAAGGCCCAGTGATCTATTGCATTGTCTCTTCCAGCAATTACAATTCACATTGCTGATTAACTTTGATGTGAAAACTAATGAGATAAGGCAAGTTATCAAGGCGGACCTGATCGTCATCTCATTTATAGAGCATTTGCCATCGGTGAATGACAAAAACTAATGAAGATGTATCTGACAGCAGGCTGAGCTGAGACAGAATTTCGTGTCTCATCAGCAAGTGCTCTGCTTCCAACTCATCAGTCTATCTGAAACATGTTGAAATTAGCTTAATAATGAAAACACTTCATCTAAATAGACAAATGTTTACATTAAAATCGCTCCATGATAAATAGACGTTACAGATTTTATGCCTTCTTGAGTCTAAACAATGCGGCACGAAACACGCTCCAACATTCACTAAATCACTCCTATAAAACCTCCGTGGATGCTGCTCTACCTGAAACTTCCCCTCTTTATGGCTTAAAAATATTTCCGGGCTGCGGTTTGCTCTGTTGGAAGCGTACGGCCGGGGCTGTAATTAATTAACTGCCTCACGGCGGTGGCTGCTGGAGAACAGAGCGGAGCAGTGCCTGCCTGTAACGCATATTTGGATGCGTGGAGCTGGCGGGGCTGGTCTGTAACAGCAACGTGGGAGAGCACGGTGCTGCCCTACAGCATGCCCTGGAAACTGAGGTGGATGGAACGTCTTGATTTTTCCCCCTAGATACAGCGATGTAAGCTAGGGGTGTCATAGATGCAAAGCACCCATATTTCTTGCCCAAGCTGCCACAGTGCAAAAGTCCAGGTAATAACAACTTGGTTTAAAAATGCTCCTAATAAAGTGAGGCAGAGCTTTTCCTGTGTTTAATACTGTGGCTTCGATATCTTTATTTATGAGAGGCTCTTTTCGTCGTGCATTGTTTCCAAGGCTCAGACCACGTCTAAGCGTGTCCCCGGTATGCTTTTGCTATCCGGAGTGAAACATTCATTAGTCACTCAGGACCCAAAAAGCAGAGGCAGACTGGTGAGGCTTCGGCTTCAAAAATGTTGCACAAATGGGCTGAAAATAAGTGGTGGGCAAAGAGGTTCTTTTCCACTAACATCACCTTTTTTTTCTCTATAGGTAAAAAAAAAATAAAAACAACCAACAATGCTTTTGCATGGGGAAAAAAAAAAAAACAAAACACGTTCAGACCAAAGGAAGAGGGATTTTAGCAGAAGGCAAACACGAAAAAATGCTGATCCAAAAGGGGTGAAAAAAAAAAAAAAACAACCCGCAGCAAAGCTCCCCAAATTGCATGCAGCCGCAGCTCAGCACCCGCGTGCGGAAAGAGGCTCCAAAGCTGAGTGAGCTCTCAGTGCCGTGCAGCACAATTAATTGCGGCGTGCGGCTCCCCGAGCTGACGAGGAGCGAAGAACACCGTGCTGGAGCAGCACACACAGCTCGGCTCATTGTCCCTGGAGTGTCACTTGCACACAATTCTCATTTTACCATTCCGACCGGAACGCACTTAGCAACTTTCATTCCTCATATTTTAAGGACATCTGAGGTCCAAAACGGAGATCCCCAGCGCAGATTCCCATTGTGTGTTAAAGATTAGCCTGCACAAAGAGCCCGCGTCCCGAGGAAGTTAAAAGAAAAGCCTGTTATAGAGAGGGAGCAACAAATTACTACTTCAACGCTGGATTAAATTTAAAAGCTCTTCACAGGACTGAAGATAAATCCTATATATTAGAAGAAACTATAAAAGTACTTGTTGGAGAGCGAAAGGCACAAGTGGAAAGTTGACCCCAAAGATTTCCTAATAGCCTGCTAAGTTTATAGCGTTGCTTGAGGCATGGAGAGTGGGCTACGTTGCCTTGCTGCCTTTGCACTCAACCACACCGTGCCCACACGTGCAGCCTAGGCTCCTTGTGGGGCTGGACAAACCTGCGGGGATCAGGGGATCAGTGCGATTCCTTATATAAAAGGATGCTTTTCTTTTCTTTTCTTTCTTTCTTTCTTTCTTTCTTTCTTTCTTTCTTTCTTTCTTT
>JAPSGF010000007.1:28462349-28479984 GCA_035772895.1 Perdix hodgsoniae
TTTCTTTCTTTCTTTCTTTCTTTCTTTCTTTCTTTCTTTCTTTCTTTGTTTTTTCCAGCCCGCAGCAGGAACTCACCGCGATGTTTGCACAATGGGGAAAACACTGCTCCTCTCCTTTTTGTTTTTCTTTGCCTGTGGAGTGCACAGGTAGATCATCATACTGCTCCCAGCCCAACACCGTGCCTCTGTATGGGAATGTCCAGCAGCCGCACCGAGTGGGCTGGATGCTCTCTGAGTGGTTGGGGCACAGCATCATTCTGCTTTTCACCCAAAAGGAAGTGAAATAAGAAAGTAAAGTAAAATAAAGTGAAGTGAAATAAAGGGAAGCAAATTAAAATAGAATAAAGTAGAATAAAATAAAATCATAGAATCGTAGAATGGCTTGTGTTGGAAGGGTCCTCATGGATCATCAAGCTGCAAGCTCCTGCCACAGGCAGGGCCGCCAACCTCCACATATAATACTAGACCCAGAGAAGTAAAACAAAATGAAGTAAAACAAAATAATGTAGAAAAAACCAAAACAAAGCAGACTAAAATGAAACAAGACAGAATAATAAAATAAATGTCACGTGTTGAGCACCTGTTCTCGTTGTACCTTTCCTTTCTGCACACTCATCATTTGATAATTATAAAACTGCGGTCTGGGAGGCTGCAGCCACTCTCCTTGGTGGCTGGCTGTGTGCACATACCCTGCCTGTATGGGGGATGTACACAGAAAGGAATCCTGCTCCTCCCTCCCCCTCCCCGTCCTTTATCCCAGTAGCCCATTTTAATAAATAATTATAGGCAGCTAAAGGATTTGTTTGCTCCTAAAGGTCTCCCCTTCACATTTCTCAGAGGTTCAGCTCAAGGAGACACCATGATAATAAGGCTGACTCGGGATCCCTACTTCACAATGTCATTATGAGCTAGTATTTAAAATGAAAAAAAATATATATGTATAATACCTAAAAGCATTACAAGGTTACAGTCTCATCTCCGGGAATATTTACTGCTGCAGGAAAAGCAGCAGCACCGCACGGAGAAGAAAGCAAAGGGGTAAAAAAAGCGAGGAAAATCATTTCTGAAAACACAAGCTTGAAAAAAGCGTGTTGGGAGCAAGCACGCCATTCATTTGCATTTCCAATGACCGGGACTAATCCTCAGCAGTTATATTTCCTTATTCCTTCTCCTAATTATCTCCTTTCTCCGAGGGCGGTGGGGCGGGAGGGTGCTGCAGTGAGAGTGCCCCAATGCAATGAGCCACGGGCAACATGGATGGGGTGAATGGCCCCAAGCCCAGCTCCGGCGCTGGCTCTGGAGCATCCTCCCAGCAGCAAGGCTTCATTTTGAAAGCCCTGCTTTCGGCGCGGTGCTGCCAGTCAGGCATGAGACCGGGGCCGTACCGCAACGTTCATACATGAAGGTCTTCTATCTCTGATGAGCAAATTACTCTGCTAAATGCCTTGCTCCACATCAGCTACTAAACTGCCGTTTTGGCGTTATCCTAAAATTCGTTAATAGAGGCTCTTTCAAATAAATTATTAAGTGATAATGAAAAAAAAAAAAAAGTCCCGCTTTGAATTTATATATATTTCAGCGGAGAATAATGTTTTATTTAAAATAGTTACGGCGCGCCTTTTGATTTGGAGTTTAAAGTAAATAATATTTGTACATCTAAAACATACTCAAGACAAATGAAAAGCCTCTAGATGCTTTTGTATGAGATGCTGAAGAGCTCTACAAACTTAAAAGCACAACCTCAATTAAGCCCATCTTCATCTGGAAAAAAAATTAGCAACTGAAAGCTGAATATATTAGATAATGCACACTTGCAGAAGAGCATTCTCTTAGCAAAAAATTCTTGATAACCAACCTAAAGCTGGCCTTAGAGTTGCTCAATGCTAATTTTGTTTGAAACTGTTTAACTAACTCTGAATAGATATCCATATTCAACAAAGACATAATTAATGGCAACCTTTTCTTCTGCTCAGAAGACATCATAACAAGCAGAAAAGTACAAAAAGATTTTTATAGTAACTAATTTAAGGACAAAGGGTTGACCTCTAGCATTTCATTAAATAAACTGAGCGAATAAAAGAAGAGTGACAGTATTCATCCTTGTTCAATTCAAGCAGCCAATTTCAAAATGCAAATCATAATCTGCAGATGTTGGAGCCTGATATATTTTGTTAAAATATCATTTGTTCAATTTAAGAACATCAGACATTTGAATTTTAAATAAAAAATCAAACCCAATTTCCAGCCTTGGTTTTAGGCTGCATTGCAGGGGAGGCCGGCGGGTTAGCCAGCCCCACGCCCCTCCCTGGCTGCTCAGGACCAGTTGTGTAAGCCATTCATTTCCTATATTACTCCCAAAACCTTTTAATGGAGGAGCTCTATTAAGCCATGAATTATTTCTGATGAGCGTGGCCAGCGAGCGCCGATAGGTTGGCCATTGAGCGCACTGGTGGCTGCATCCCACCTCGATGCAGGGAGGGGTCCATGGGCATCGCATCACGCTCCAGGATGCACCGTGTGCCCTAGGAAGCACAGAGCTATGGCTTCTGCATCTGTTACACCCCAACACACGGAGGTTTTTGGGGAGCGGCTACCCTGGGCTACCCTGCGGTGTTCACCGAGTGGCTCCAACGCTGTCAGCTCCATGGGGACGTGGCTACACCTCTGGCCATAGATCTGTGCCTTTGGATCCAAGCCTGCAATATCTGTGATACTGTACACCTGTGGTCTGCTTTGGCTTTTGTACAACAGTAAGCATTTTCCTGGAGATGATACTCATGGAATCGTAGAATGGCTTGTGTTGGGAGATCCTTGAAGATCATCCAGTTCCAACCCCTGCCATGGGCTGGCTGCCCCCACCAGCTCAGGCTGCCCAGGGCCCATCCAACCTGGCCTTGAGCACCTCCAGGGATGATGGGGCACCCACAGCTCTCTGGGAAGCACTGCCAGGGCCTCACTGCCCCTGACGTAAAGGATCTTCCTCTTCCACTTCTACATCAAGACATGCCAGGTTTACACATCTGTGGAGGACTAGGCACAGGAAATGCAAAAATGCAATCACACATATTTGCAAAAATAAGAAAACTTATTTTATAAAGCTGCTCTGGGATTTTGGGCGAGCAACAAGTACAAGTAAGCACTGAGATACTGAGCCCCCTGGCTCTACCAACCTGGACTTGGCTGAGGGCTGCAGCACTGGGGTCAATTTCCCAGAAACGTAGGGAAAATAACCAAGATATCCTTCACAAGGGCATGAGCCAATGCTATGAGAGGCGCTCCAGAAGTAATGCCATCTACTTTATCGTGTTGGCTCATGATGTTAGAGGCGGATGCTGGTGGGATGGCGGTAGAGTTTGAACCTTCCCATCAATATCCCATTACATTTTGTTGCTGTGCGACAGATGGCAGCAGAGGGGCATTCTGACAGAGTGGTGTCTGACACCAAAGTGTGTATGAAGCAAAGGTGTGGAGCTGAGTTTCTCAACGTGGAAAAACTTGCACCCACTGACATTCATGGATACTTGCTGAGTGTTTATAGAGACAAAAAAAAAGTTAGGACAGTGAAAGATAGATTATGTGGGCAACATTTTCCTAGCAACAGTGCTGCTAGCAGCTGTGATACACTGGGTTGCCTCACTGGTGCAGGTATTTACAAGCGCTGCAAGCAGGCTCTTGTTCACCACAGGTGAGAATGCACAGCTAATGATGGCGACTGTGTTGAAAAATAGCGCTTAGTAGTAGAGTTTGCTCCACCAAACAGTGTCATTGTGCTCTTTGTATCTGTTGCAATTTCCATGGAAATAAATAGGAGGCATTACTTGCGGAGCAACCTACATACGCTACAACGAAGGACAACAGCTACAAAAGCACATATATTAATTAAATAGCCCCCGAACAGCGGTTGGCAGTGGGTCCTGGCTCTAGGAGAAGGACTGAAATAATTGAAATAAATGACGGAAACACCACTCTGGGGAAGGAATCCAAGCCTTGGCCAGCAATCCACAGCGCTTCACCCAAACAGTGCGAAGCGCTCCTTGGCGTGCCGGCGGCTGCTGCTCGGTGCAACGCTGCGCACGGGGCTCTGCGGGGCAGGGAGCTGTGGGGCTGGCCATGGCCCTGAGCAAACAGAGCCTGCAGCTGTCGGGGCAGGAGGAACGGTTTCCGGGCTCTGGGGGGGATAAATGAGCTCATTCATGCAGACGTCAAGGGGACATTGTCTTCCGCCTTGAAAAAAACCCCAACAACCTATACATGAAGGTATCAATGGACAACAAACTCATTCTGCTATCACACAGGAAATCTGAAACAGAGGAGATGGCAAAACAAACTCGATTCATCTTCGCCACACAAGCGAAAGAAAAAAAAACTTGTTGTTGGGCGCCCTGACTGCAGCGTTCTTTGAGCGGCGGCTTTGGCTCCCATGCCTCTCGAGCAGCGCTTAAAATGCAAGCCACACATGGAGAATTTTGTGCTGTGGCTTCAGTAGGGGTTGCTAACTTCTTAGATTGAGATCCTTCCCTTAGGTTTATCCTCTTCAGTGTCAATGTGGGTACAATACGTCTGTAGAGCACATTTAAAAGCAGGCTGCAGATGCACGTAATCTCCGTCTTCCCGCATTACAAACAGGAGACACGTAGGTTTCTTTCCCAAAAGGGAGAGGAATTATTTACTTAAAGAAAAGTGGAGCTTTTCATGTCCGCTTTGAAAATCTTTATTTATACGTATATATATTTTTAAAAGGTCAAACTGGAGCTGGAATACCAGCACCTCACCCCAAAGCCTGGCAGCAGCTCGGCCCCATGCTGTGAAACAAAGGCCATGTTGCCCTCATCCCCAAAATACCCATTCTCCATTATTTTCCCCAAGTAAAACTGAAAGGAAAACCAATAAATAAAAAGAAGTGCAATGTAGTGCTTCTGCTGTAGAAAACACATCTGTACGTTTGGCAGCCCTCATCAACCCGGCCTGCAGCAGGGGGTTGGAGCTTAGGGATCTTTAAGGTCCCTTCCAATCCAAGCTGCTGTATGATTCCATGATTCATTTATTCCACGATTCCATGATTCTATTTGTCTCACACAGCTGCAGGAAATGTTTGGCTTTCCCAGGAATAATCCAAAAGGCTTTTATTAGGGAAAGCAACAGGGTGTAAATGAGTACGAGCTTGGAGAAAACCACTTGAAAGTAAAAATAACTGGGAAATACTGGGCACACTTTTGTGTCTGGAGGGGAATTCTTCCAGAGCGATGGGCGATTTCTGCCTGCACAGAAGCCCGAGCAGCCCTGGGAGAGCAGACGAGCACAGGGCATTAATGCGGATCACATCCCGGAGCGCCACGCAGCCAGCCTGCAGCCCACCCCTCCCATCAGCTGCTGCCTTTCCAGCAGCCCAGCCCTCCTGTCTGTCCGTCTGTCTGTCTGTCTGTCTGCCCGTCCCGCTGCCCTGCGAGGCCACATCCCGGGCGCGCGCGGGGTCCAGCCCTGCCGCCCCTTCTTTGCACCCATGTCACGCTCACGCCGCGGCTGCTTCTCTCTGCTCGTTTGAACTGTCCCTCCCAATTAGCGGTAATAAGTGACTCTGTACAGATAAGCAAACGCAGTGTGTCCGTCCCCCCAGGAAATCCCCAGGGCAGAGCCGGGGTGCTGCACGCCTCGTGCCTGGCATTGGCTGCTGCTGCCGCGAGGCAAATTAATGACAAGCCGTGCGAAGGGCTCGCCTGAAATTATTTAATTCTGCCCATCTACCGAAGAATTGATTACTCCCGGCATGAAAATATGTCCGAATCAATACCTGAAAGCCAAGAGCAAAAAAGACATGCTCTAGCCCCATTTATTTCATCCACTTTTTTGAGGAATGGCACATAATTTACTGGGGAGGAACGGCTCAGCCTTTCCAGCACCAGGACTAATGACGAGCTGCGGGAAAGCTGTGCCTGCATCCATCTCCCAGCTGAGCATCACGATGCGGCAACGGGCAGGGGCAGGGCCTGCTGCAAACCTCGCACGCGGGTGAATGATCCTAAAGAAAAGGAAAGAAGGTTACAAATCAAAAAGCCCAGGTGGCTTATCCTGGTTTGTTCATATTGGCACACCCCAGGTGTTTTTCTGCGTGTTCTGCAGGCAAATGTTTGCTAAAGGCCGTTAAAGCGTAGAATAAATATCCAGCACAAAATAAATAACTAAAAAAACACCCAGAACCTCAGTTCCAGCAGCGGCATTTTGACAAGGAAACATGAAGAGACATGAGCACTGGATGTTGTGGAATAGAGAAGTGCCTCTACTGTGTTCCTCTGTCATGTGCCACCTTGCTACAGCAGCATCGGAGATGTTCAAACCCAAAATCCGGCAAATTTTGGGGAAGGAGCCCTTCGTTTTGCTGGGACTCAGCTGCAGCACCGCAAGACGTGCTGCCTGGTAACCAGGCATCCAGAGCAAAGCCATTTGTGCCACCCTCAGCACCAGGGATGCTTGCCCAGAGAAAGCAGCCCCTTCGTAGCGCACAGCTGGCATGGCTGGGGCCGGGAACAGCAGCAGCCCTCAAGGACTGCACATCCACAGGCTCACCGTGGGCGCAGGCAAGAAGAAAAGAGGCACTGTTGGCCCCATTTAGCAGATGAGAGACTGAATTGGGGAGATTAAGTCCTTGCCAGGGCAGGAGAGGGAGCCCAAGCCAAAGAGCAAAACAAAACTGGGCTTGAAGCAAGGCTTCTTCTTGAATGTGAGCCCAGTTCCCTTTGATGGGGGGAGGAAAAAAAAGATAAAAAAGGAAACTTTCCATTCTGGCATGGGCTGCAGCCCTGGCAGCGGTGGTGAGCACAGGGCTGGCTTGGGAGCGCACAGCAGAGCAGGGCACAGGGATGTTCACAGCACAGCTGATGGGACTGGCTTAGGGAGAGTGAGTTTTCCTATATAAAAACCCCAATTTTCCCCCTTTAGAAAGGAAATGTCCATGAGAAGTCAGCAGTCATGATAAACCCTGTCATCCCCAGCTCGGGGAGGGACTGCCTGCCTCGTAACCCAGAGCTGCTGACCTCACCACAGGGCAGCGGGACCCGGGCACCCTTCTCTTTGCTCCACGTTAACAGGCACAAATCCCCACACGTGGCAGCGGCGTAAACCAGTTTTATGGCTCAATAAAATATTTGAAACAAAATAAATGGTTTTGTCAAACACTATATCTCCTCAAATAATAACGCACCGACTTAAAAAGAAAAACAACCGGCATTCATATTCTATTGCAAAGTTTATTTCCACTCCCAGAGGAGAGCGGGACGGGCACTGCAATTCTGAATTCAAATACTGTATCAGAATACAGTAACTATAGTTCTCAGAGGGTTTGTGCAAATGCCAGCAAAACAAACCCCAAATCAAATTTATTAGCTGGTGGAGATCTCTAACAATTTTACACAGTGACTGATAGAGCCGTCTGGGAATTCCTTTCAACATTAAGTGATTTAAGGCCCCTACAGAAACTTCATTGTCTGTTACAACATATAAAGAGTTTCTCAGTATCGAGTAACGCCACAACAGCAGCAATCAGGTTGTTTATTATTTCCAGCGCGTGTTTTCTTTAATCTGCAAAGCTTACCAGGAATCCTAATGCCTGGAGTCCTGGGGAGAGATAGAAAGGGAGGAAGCAAAAATTAATTAAGGACCGCAGCCTGTGTTTTCAAGGAACTGCGTGTGTTGCAATTGTAAGGTTGAGAAGCTCATGAGTGTGGCTGCAGAAAACGATTCCCATTTGATTGCATTGCAGCTGTTAAGCACCCATGGCCTGGCTGTGCACACCAGGACCGTCTCTTGGCCTCCCACATTTGGGGCACTTCCCTTGTTGGGATAGCAGAGCGGTGGTTGCTTGATGGCTCACCAAGACCGAAGCCCGTGGATATTTTTTGATTGCCTCTGCTCTTGTCTAAACAGAGCCGACAGACAGTTCTTCATTTCAATTAGGGGAATGCTGATCGTTAGCTAACTAATAAGGACCAATTTTCTGTCACAACTATTTCCTAATTAAATTCAAAACAGAGATTTCTCACCCAGATGGTCAGTGATGCTACAGATTTGTTTAAATTTGGAATCACAGTAACAAACTACTAATTAGGGTTTGTAAATACACCAATTCCCCCCTGACTTAGTTGTTAGTAATGCATACAACTGGTTTATTAAAGCACTAATTGTGTCTGGCTTTACTTGGGCCTAACACATAATCCACTTATCACATCCCGGTACCGACTCATTTTGAAGGGATTACGCAGGAAATCATAAATGAGGTCTCGCGGCCTGCTCCCCAGCACCGCTAATAGGGGCAGGCGTGGGGTTCCAAGGCTCCCGGCCTCCTGCAGCCCACGGCCAGCCCCAACTTGTGGGCTTGAGGCAGAGTAGCCGGTGCCATTTGCACTCTAGCTTTGCCTGGTTGGCCATCGGCACAAGCCTTGGCCACCACGACGCCACAGAGGGGATCGCCAGCTGCCCGCAAACCCACGGCCCCCCAGCACCCACATCCTGCCCTTGCTCCATCCAAAATCACCCCAAATGGGATTTGATGGAAATGTTCGTTATCACGAGTGTTAATTTGCTGCACGGCCCGGCTGGGCCAAGCAGGCTGAGCACCCCTCGAGTGCACGTGAAGTAGGAAATAAATGATAGATAACAGTGAATTGTGAGGTTATGTAAACAGCGAGGGGGGGTTGGAGGAATCCTATTAAACCATAAAAGAAAAGCGCGGATGGTTTATCACATCACTAAGACCCAAGAATGCATTAATAAATAGAATAATAGATAATGAAGCGCAGAGTACAAGGCTAAACTATCTTCTATTGTGAGGATCCTGTGACAGTATAAACAATGGCGGGGAAAAAAACCTTTGTTGGTCTGTCACCACGGCCGCGTAGTGCATCTTTTATAACCTATTTTAATGAGAATTCACAGCACCTATCTGTTATTCTCTGCCCAAATCCCTCATTTTCCTCCCTCTTGAATGCAAATTCCCATGCTGCGCTCTTCCTTCACCATGACTTCCCACGTTAAACTTGGGGCTTCTGCTGGTTTCAATAGCCTTTCAGCCACAGCAAAAACAACTTTCAGCTTCTGCTTTCATATTTCCAAGGGGTTACTAGGATGTTAACAAAAGCGTTTTTCAGTGCTAAGGAGGTGTACCTCTCAGCCCTCGTCCGTCCTTTGCTTTTTCTCTACCAGGAGCATGCATAACCAGATGGGTCCAATTCGGTCCTTGGTGAGGATGCTCATAGATCAGCCTGCAACAGGAAACCTGCACCAAAGCTGCAGGCGCTCTAGGACTCTCTAACCCTTTATTTTAATTGCTCTGGGATAGTTATCACGGAATAGATACCCAGGTTACATTTAGTGTAGATTGCATTTATTCTACATTTATTGTAGATTTATTTTTACTGCAGCGTTTTTAGGTGCAGAGGACTAAGGATGTAGGGATGACCACAAGTTCTGTTGCAGTAAAAAGCCTCAGTCTTGCCTCCACAAGTGACAGAAATATTCAAGAAATGTAGAGACGTTTTGGTTGTTTGCAACACATCTGTTTTAGGGCTTACGTTGGTAGCTACTTCTAACTCGTTGCTCCTCACATTTAACAGCAGATGGGTTACAAGCGGCCAGGAAAAGCCAGATGGCTGCTGACTTGGTCCTTACACTGCAATAGTGAATTAGAAACTCGAACACAAAACAGTCAGTAATTGGGGTTTGCTTTTTGATTCATCTCACCTGAATTCCCAGCAAGGTGACACTCGCTCCAGATGTGTCCCTGCACACTCCCACCAGGTGTGGCTGCCTCCGAGGAGCCCTGGGCTCTTTGTCACCTCTCCTCTCATTCATTGTGCCCCAGGCTGAGCTGGCCTACATCCCCACACTGGGTACAGAAGGGTTCCCAAGGCAGCCTGGGCTCGGATGCGGGAGCAGCATCCAGGCTCACACTCCACAACAGAGGGGACAGCCTGCACTCCGCAGGCTCTGGAAATAAGTGGAAATCAAGTTTGCCACTTTGTTTCCCTTTCAATATCTAGCTTTGATCAAAGTCCTTGGCTACTTGAGTGGTTGTTGACTTAATGTGGTAATGAGACATGCCCTTAAGCGAGGAGATTTCAGTGCCCACTCCTGGAAAAGGAGATGCAGAGGAAAAGCCTGCCTGCTCTGTGAGCTAGAGGCAGCTCAGCAGACACCCAGCTGCAGGTGCTTCCCAGAAAGGGGTCGTGGCTCTGTGTCGCCCTGCTGTCCTCTGGGCTCAGGGGCTGACCGGTTGCAGCTCTGGCTGCAGTGCTTTGGACAACTCACAGGAGCTGCCTTTTCAGTGCACACCTACAAGAATTTATGGGCACAGCACAGCTGTGTCCCCTGCAGGTCACAGAGGATGTATGCCCTGGGCTGGGCAGGAGAGCACAAGCAGATCGTTTGCATGCTTCCTCAGAGGAAACCTGCATCAAGGCTTCCAGATGTAGACATTTGAAATTCAAACTCAATTTTTGCTCCCATATACACAGATGGGGAAAGGAAGCGGGCTGACACAGGTGAGGTTTCCCCAGGGGGGGCATTTGGCAATCAGCTTGATTAAAGGAAAAGCAGTTCCAGCGCTTCAGCAGCGCTGTGATTTGCAGCACAGAGCAGAACAGGTGCTTCCATCGTGTAGGTTGTCCTCCAGGAGGGATCCCTTTCCTACCTCAGTACACCAAACCAGCTTATTGCTTCTGCACCGACGGTGGGAAGCTGAAGTTTGTTCTGGAAGAGACAGCATACTACAGCCTAGACAAGGGACATCTGCAAAGGGTTAAGTGCCACTGAGAGGGCCATGCCTGCACTGGGAGCGTGACCTGAGCAGCAAACCAATTCCTGGACACGTCCAGGGGCCCAGCAGCTGCATGGTGGGTGCTGTGAGCACTGCTTCCTCCTCCTCACCGCATCCTTTGCCACCAGCTCGGCGCTGGAGGGGCCAGCCCCGTCCCCAGGAGGTGGGCAGGCATTCTGCTCCGTCACGTCTTCGACCCGAGAGCAGCGAAATGAGGTGGGAGGGAGGGAAGAGCCTGGGAGCCTTGATGAAAACATCAAGCCCCGAGAAAAGTAAAAATTCTCAAACTGACAGGGAGCAGCTCAGCCAATTACGGTTTTAATTCCACTTGTTATGCACAGTCGGTCAATAAATTCTGCACCAAGCAGCTGCTCTAATTCTTAAGCCCATTAAGCCCTACATCTGATAGGCGGGAGGGAGGGGCTGCCGGGGTGCCCATACGGCACTCCTTGAGATATGAAACATTTCCTCTCGTGCATCTGGGTCATCCGCACCCAGCCCCACTCCTGGCGGGTATTTTATGAAGCTGGCAAATAAGAATTTGTGTGAATACACGTGCCAGAGACACAGACATCACATATGGAGGGGATGAATAGGTAAGTGAATTAGATGTGCTGAAGGATTTTGTTAATGGTATGATAAAGGAGGAGAGAGGATCCCCAGGTGCGTTTGCCACCAAGAGATGCCAGTTCCCACACTGGACACCTCATCCCTGACCAACCGCAGGGCAAGATGCAGAGCCGAACAGGAGCTGGTTTCACTGCACAGTTCATCTGATCCATTCAAGCCCTTGCTTTATTGGCTGAGCTGGCCCACGCCCTAGAAGAACCTGTACCCATTCTTTCCCAGTGAAGAGCAGTGGGGGCAGCTCATCACCCGCAGCCATCTCAGGACAGACATCTGTGCTTGGCCAAGCAGTTTTCCCTTACAAGTCCCATGCAGTGCCCAGCTTTGCCCATTCAGCCTCTCAGGAGCAGGGCCCACCTGCAAGGAGCCTGCCCTCTTGCTCCCCAGCCCACCTCCTTTATGGTGAAGCCATCACACAGTGCAGGGAAGAGAGGATGGAGGAGGAAACTCTTAAGAGCCCTGTGAGTCCACCGCCATTCTGCACACTGCGGAAATCACACCCAAAGAGCTAGCATTGCCTTTGGAACCATAGAAAATCCACGGGAACAATCTCAACCACCAACAAAGCACGGGACCCAAGGTACATACGGACAGAAAAAGATGATCAGATGAAATCAGACATGAAACCACGAAGGAGAATGGAAGTCAAGCCCAAAGGGGATGGGATCAGAGGCAGCAGGGGACAAGGAGCTGCTGCAGCCATTCCCAAAACGGAGAGGCAGATGGCTGCAGCAGTGGCACTGGGCTGACTGTGGAGATGAAAGGCAGAAGAGAAAAAGGGAATAGATCAGGAGTGGAAAAACATTCGGCTGCTGAGACAATTTTGCTGGTTAATTGGCAACCAGCTAACACGTTAATTACAAAGTTACTGCATGGGCAAGACAAAAATTGGCAGCGGGACAGTTTCTATTCTTTTTGAAACCCACTTCTTCCATGCTGGAAGAGGAAAGACCCCTGGAGACTGATTCCATTGATGGGAATTGGGACCTCAACATTCCCAGAGCTCACACCTCGCTTCTGGGATCCAGACAGGCTGTCCCATTTATAGCTCTGTTGAACCCTTACAAATCTCAGAAGAACTCAAAAGATAAAACATAGGACTCATGCACCGAGCCAAGATTTATAATTTATTCCTGGTTTAGATAAAAGTAAAGAAATAAACTATCCACTGTAAATTAGTCATCACAGAATCACAGAGTCATTGGAGCTGGAAGGGACTCTTAAAGACCTGCACTGAACAGGGACAGCCAGAGCTCCATCAGTGCTCAGAGCCCTGAGCATCCAGAACTGGTCTGGATGGTCTTTAAGAATCCCTTCCAAACTCAAAAGGTTCTGTGGTTCTATGACCTCTCTGGCGTCTAAATCTAGATCAGAGTTTCTAAACTTTGAAGTACAACTCTAAGTCCTCGCCACCAGACATCAATTGTAAAAAGGAGCTTGTAAATTAGCACTGAGCATATTGCCCTGGGAAATCAAGGTTTCCTGATGATTGCTGCCAGCGCAGGGGTACCGAGAGCCTGCAGCAGCCACCAGCCTCAGGAAAGCTGCTCTCCAACCCACTCCATGCAGTTAATGAGATTCACCGTAATTAGCTCTGTAAGAGATGTGAAACTAATAAATGAAACTCGCCGCTCAATCAGCAAATAATTATTTTTCTGCTTTCTTCCTTTTGGTTTTCAGCTTGCCAGAGTAAGCATCGATTTTCTGCCTGAAGTGAGGTTGCACACTGCCTGCCCTGCAGTGGGGGGACACGAGCACGGCTCGGGTGCTGCAAGCTGGGGGCACAGCCCCAGGAAAAGCTTCCAGGATCACAGCTCCCTGGGGGATTTGGGATTCCAGCAGAGGTGTGCATATGGCTGGGGATGGAGTGCAGGAGCACCTTCCCTGCTGGAGCTCCCAGCCTGGTGCTGTGCCCCTGGGCAGCTCTCTGTGAGTTCCTCACGCCTCCTGTATGCAACACAAGTGATGGTGAAGATCAGCAGGAGCCGCCCCAAGAAAATCAGAAGTCATTGCAATAGATGCACCAGGCACCAACAGCACCTGCCCTCAAGGAAGCAACAGCAGCAGAGAGTGTCTTAATTAAATGGGACCACGAAACTCTTGAAGTTCTGAAGAAAGCAGTCAGACAATCATCGAGGACAACTCAAATACATCTGTGCTCTCACTGTATAATATTCCTGCAGTATTGCACTGTTGTTGATTGTGACAAACAAAGCCAGAGATCAGAAGGAACAATAGCCTGTACTCAAGGATATCTGTATAATACCCGAAGGATGTTTGTGCAGGTGAAGGAGTGAAGCATTGTTTCACCAAATGGTAATTTCCCTGCATCTCAAAGGACGAATCCCATTTGCTAGTCAGGGGCATAATTCAATTAAGGGGGAGAAGGAGTAACATCCCTTAGAATGGGATGCTGCGAATCACACTGAGGAGGAAAATGCCTTTTGGTCCTGACACTATGATTTATTTCCTACTCACTATCTTGCAATTCCTACAAGATAAGCCAAGACTAGAAATTACTGTATGTATATGGGGCTGTGTGTCTGATCCTCTTTATATTCTCTTCTTGACTTTGGCTCTGTGCGTTCCAGCCTTATCTCTTAAGAGGTCAGCAATGCTAACGGTGATACTTCCAGCAGCAGGGGGCTGCGTGAGCCCACCCAAGGGCTCGCAGTGGATCCTAGAGCAGCACTTCTTCTATTTAGAGGGATTTTTAGTTAATTGACTATCTGCCCTGTAACAATTTGCTTTGAGGAGCTCAAGATCTACCTCTTCTCGTCATCAGGAACATCATCTTCCTTTCCAGGCCCTTGCTCACGCTTCAGATTCCCAAGCAGATCAGGCATCCCGCAGAAGGAGCCGATTAAAATATCCATAGCACCACTGCATGGCATTGCGATCTTCTGCAGCTGGGTCACGCAGCAGCATGGCTGAAAGCCAGTCCAATCTGAACTGGTTGCGCTTTTATTTTACTTTATTTTGTATCCCCCTTCACTCTTCTTCTCCATAACACGCTCAGATTCTCACAGCGATGTCAGCACTTCACATCGGTCTCCTCCCCCCCTCCCTCCCTCACACCTTCCTGCCCACACAAGCTGCCCGATTCGCAGTTCTGCCTTCTCGGCACTCACTTCGCGGTGAGAGCACTGTGAAATCCATGTCCTGGTGCAGGCGGGCAGGTTGGGAGGCTGTGCCACCCCAGGAGGGACGGGGAAGCAGCGATGCTGCGGGGGGCGCTGAGCCTCCCCCCTTCCCATGGCTGCTGCGCGGTCCTGGGGTGGGCAGCGATGAACTCCCAGAGCCCGGGACTTTGAGCGTGGAGTTGCTCCAAGTTTTACGCCCGCACTGGAAGTTAATGTAAATTCAAGAACAAAGGCATTCATATTTGTCCTTGCATGTCAAGGATTACTACTACTGGAAGTGTTTTCTATTATCAGCTTGTCACTTTCTCAGCTCTTTAATCTCCTCTGCCTGCTCAATGCCTTTCCCACCGCAGCCCCAGACCTTCCCCCCGTCCCTTTCCCAGTGGGAAGCCGAAGCCCGGCGCGCTGCCCCCGATGCCGCAGCCCCGGATCGCGGCCGCCCATGTCCCGCCGCAGCCCACACAAGGCAGGCGGAGCGGCGAAGGCAAGGCACGCTCGCACCCCTGAAAGAGCGAGGACGGTGGTCCATTCAGATCCCTAACGAGATCATTACCGCTAACTAAATACAAACCTGACCCCGTGACCCCCTGGGAAATCGGGCGGCCCCGCGCCAGGCATTCACCAGCCGCCTGCCCGCGGCCCCGCTCCCCCCAGCACGCAGCATCAAAGCCGACCCCACAGCCCCGGCCTGCTGCGGGACCACCGGGGAGGGAGGCTGCGGCCCGCTCCCCCCGGCAGCCCGAATCCCCTTAATCCCCCAGCCCCGCCACCGCACCCCAAAGGGGAGGAGAGGATGGGGGAGCACAGGGCTCGGTGCCCGTCGGGTGGCACCTGCGCTGGGAGCCGTGCACCCAAGAGGGCGCTGAGCGTCGTGCCGTGCCCTGCAGTCCCGTGAGCCGCTCCGAAACCCCAGCCGTGCGATCGAGCACGGGCACGACGAGGGGAAATGGTCTCAAAGCTCAAAGATGAGAGATTTAGCCTAGATATAAGGATGATTATTTTTGTGCGAATTGAGCTGAAAGGGCAGTGAGGCACTGGCACAGGCTGCCCAGAGAGGTGGTGGTGCCCCATCCCTGCAGACAGCCAAGGTCAGGCTGGACGGGGCTGTGAGCACTGCTGGAGCTGTGGGTGTCCCTGCGCACTGCAGGGGTTGGAATGGATGGCTTTTAAGGGTCCCTTCCAGCTCCAACCCTTCTGAGAGTCTAAGCTTTGCAACAAGCCTGCGAAGCATCCCAGGAGCAAGACCTGTCAGAATTAATTGAAATACTTCCCCACCAAGATTTTTAACAGAAACGCAAACACCTAGAAGCACAACCGGATTCCAGCGCTGTCAATCAGAAATTCAGCATTTCAGCAGTCTCTTCCCTCTCCCCAAACACCTACACGAGATTAATTTTTTTCCCCCATTTTAACAGCGTTTACACCACCCGTTAATGCTGCCGCTGGAGGAGTAAGACAAAAAAAAAAAAAAAAAAAAAAAAAAACAGGCCACCATTTCACCATTTTCAAGGCGCCTCGAGGCATTTGGGAACCCGGGCCCCGATGTCACGAGCTGACGGGTGGTGACAACCGAGAGCTGTCACATTACTCAGCACCGCGGCACAAACGAGCATTATTTGCCCATCAGCCCCTGAAAGCCACCGTCAACAGCGGCTTCGACCTGGGGAAGTGACAGGCGACATTTAACACGCTGCTGGGGAAGATGAAGTCACCAGCCGGTGCTGTTATCTCGGCGTGAAAGCAAGCAGCTCGGTCTTTAAACCTTCAGCTGTGAAATTCGGCGCCGTCCCCCCGGCTCACGCAGGGAAACCTCCCCGCCGCTATTATCGGAGCTCATCCGATGGTGGAATTTGCAAAAATTAATAGTATTTAGCCCGCTGGTTTCCGTGGCAACGGCGACAACAAGCCCTCCGCCCGCCGCAAGGTCTCTCAAGCATTTCACACAGTACTTATCCATTTTCTTGCTCTCACCTCGCTCTCACCTTTACTTTCCGCACAGAAAGCAACACAATCCACCGCCACTAAAGACCGGGCTGAGAGTCAGATTAAAATTATCCCTGTTTGCCCTGACCTCTTTTCTCTGCAGGTGAGAGTGTCCCCATTCAGCGGCTAAATGAAGCAGAAATGATGGAGTGTTTGTTTTCCCTGACTTTTCCTCAGCTCGCCAGTAAATTTACAGCCACGAATATGAAGTGTTAATTTAATGTTCCCACTGAGCATCTCATTGTCAACAAAGGCTTCAAACCATAAGAGAGGAAAAGGTTAGCTCATGCAGAAAATGACCCTTATGGTTTGATTGTCTTCTGGTCCAGACTCGCGGCGAGCAAAAAGCTAAGGGCTTTGACTTCCAGCTAAATGCATTTGATGGCAATAAATGGAACCTCTCTACCTCCGTGCGCAGGAAGGATCACCTGTAATGCTCACTTACTTGTCCGTGCAGGCAATCTCCGTGCCACCAAGAGGGAAGAGGGCCCCCGTTTCCCCTCCGATGCCTAATTTGACAGCACCAAAAAGTTAAACCCTTCATTATTCCCAACTTAAACAGGAGGGACTTGCTCTCTGAAGATTACAAAGAGGCGTTAATGGTGGCGTGAAGCATGAAATTGCTTTCTTCACCTGGTTCTTCAAGGCCTGGGCTATGGCAAGGTACAAAATGCATTTTCCAGCAAGGGATGTGCAAGAAAAAAAAAAATCAGGGCTTCAGTAATCAAAAGCCTTTCGGGACTTTTTTTTTTTTTTTTTTTTTTTTTTTTTTTTTTGTGGCAGAGTAAATATGCATAAGGCTTTCTCCCCATCACACTTAATTCCTTTATCCTGTGCCTGGTTAAAGGGGCTTAATATGGGCTGTAACGAGCATTCACTGAACTGTTCTTCAGATACCAAACAGGGCAGCAGCAAGGGTGTACAGAATGTATTTTACCAACATAGCCAGTTCTGATATATTTCTTTAGGAAGGAAATAAACCCCAATGGGATTGTGAAATTATACACAAAATATACATATATAAATTTTAACTCAAATATCTGTGTTTTTCCCTTCCCTTCCCTTCCCTTCCCTTCCC
>JAPSGF010000007.1:28484984-28501692 GCA_035772895.1 Perdix hodgsoniae
AGCCAACCCGAACCTCCCCTGGCACAACGGGAGCCCATCCCCTCTCGTCCTACCACAACTTCCTTTCAGGTCATTGCAGAGAGCCATGAGGTCTGAAAGAGATGTCCTGCCATCACTTTAACACATGGCTGTCTATGCATCCATCCCACAGTGGCTCGGTAGGCTCTGCCCAGATGCTTTCCCATCCCATCTCAGGCTGTGGGGTTGCCAGGCAGGACGGACACCTCAGCAGAGCAGACCAGGACTTGTCAGAGCAGCAGCGCCTGCTCTGGTCCAGGCTAGATGTACTTTACCCAAGTTGCTACTTCCGAAATGGTCTTTTACTGAGATGGGCACATCTCTTGCTATTAGCAATTAAGAGATGATTTGAAAATACTCCCAGCTAAAAAAAAAATAAATAAGAATCATGTCGCATTTACCAACTGTTGTGAATGACATTTCTTACGATTTCTTGGAAAAGCATTAATTTGAGAAATAGTTTCACACTCCATGCCAGTGCCACAGCAGGCAATAATCGCTGCATTTCAAACTCCGAGCAAGATTCCAATACAGGGAAAAAATTAAACAAGGATAAGAGCAAGAAACCGTTAATGATCAAAAATGTTTTACTGCAGGTTCAACAACAAAGTCCAGAGGAGATAAGTCTGTGTGTACCGACATCATATAAGAAAGTGATTATTCAGCCATTCATGGGAACAGAGCCATTGATTCAAGTAACAAAGAGCACTATATAAACTGCAGTGGTTCTGCCCTTTTTTAGCCTGGGAAAATTGATTTTCTTAAATTTTCCCTTGAACCTGTGGTAAGGTTTAATCTGAGCCTAAAGGAGCCTTTTAAGAACTCCTATAAATTAAAAATCTCTCTCTTTCTTTTGCACATTTTTGGTTCCTGCTGTTAGAGCAGAAAGTAGAGAAACGGAGGAGGAAAAGGTGGGAGGAAGTGATAATCACAGTTTGTGGATGCATTACGGCTGTATTTGTTTACGTGCATTAAAAATAACCTTTAAATGCTGATTGTGAGTGACACAAAGTCTAAGACAGTCAACTTAATTGTACTGCAAGACTTAATGACCAAAATTTGGCAGGAAAAAGAAAGCTCGAAGCTGCAAGAGTACAGTAAATAAGAGCAATGGCCAGCAAGCCATCTTCCCATCCTCCAGAGTGTTTGCTTTTGAAATGGGCAGGGAGCAGCACACAGCTCCCACACAGGGCCTGCAGCTCCTCACGGGGAGCAGGGGACAACCGCAGAGCCCCAGGAAACAGCATGGAGCTGTGTCAGGGGAGGGCAGGTGGGGCTGAGGGCAAGGCCGTGCCCCATGGGCATGGCACAGGCTGCCCAGGGCAGTGGGCACGGCCCCGATGCCGGAGCTCGGGGAGCGCTGGGACTCCGCTCTGACATTGGGGCTGGGGGTGCTGTGTGGGAAAGAGCTGGGCTCGACGGTCCCTGAGGGTCCTTTCCAGAAGAGCCCCCCATCCTGCCCTCATCAGCCACCTGCCCGTGGCTGCGTGTGGTGCAGAGGAGCCCAGCAGCAAGCTCTGTCGGAGCCAAGGCCAAGCTGCCCCATGCTCAGCCCGTGCTGGATGGGAGCGGGCAGCAGCGCGCTCACACCTTTGCAGATCCCCTGGAAAACAGGGCTGAGGAGCGCAGCACCATTGCACATCTACATGGCTGTTTTCCCTCATAAAGGCAGCAAATGACCCTTTATTCAAACAACAATTTCTGAGGGGAAAAAAAAAAACAACAAAAACAACAAAAAAAAAACCCCCAAACAACAAAACAAAACCCGCCACCGTCAGAAGATCTGTGGTAGCAGAGACGGATGATTTGTTATTTAAGCAGCGGCCAGCCCTGTGTGCTATGCAAACAAAACCCGCGCTCTGTGTTCTCGCAAGCCTCCTGCTGACTTTGCAACTCATTTTGTTAGCAAGGAGAACACACTGGGCTGACATCAATGAGACCAGAGATGTTTGTTCATAACTTTGTAACAAACATTGATCAATCGATTTTTGCCCGTGCGGGGAGGGAAGAGCCCACAAACAACACAAAACATATGGGTAGATGTTTTTTAATGGCACAAAGGGCAATTAGGCACCCAACCTTCCACTGAAATTAGGTTCCTTACTGTCCTCTCTGCTTTTAAAAGTCCTCTTTTCTTGCTCAGTTGAAACAAAATCTACCACCACGTCTCCAGAGAAGAAAAACTGGTTGCAACTGAAAGAATGGTTTGAGCTTATTTCTGAATGTGGAAGAAAAAAAGAGATAGGTGAAGGCTGCTTTCAAAATGAAGGAAAGCCTATCCTTCGTGAACTGTTCCTGCAGCACTTTAGAGTAAAAAAAATTGTTGCTAAAAACGCAACAAAATTAATTAGCTACCAAAAATTAAGTCCTCTGCAAATACTGAATCATGTGCGTATACAGTCACACAGGTGCCCTTTGAAGAGCAGCACCCGTTCCCTTGGCTGGTTGCACTGCAGCAACATCGCCAGGCCATGTGGAAGACATCACAAGGCAGACCCTGCCCCAGAAGGACTTTTTTGGAAGGATGGTCCAAAAAAGCATCCAGAGAGTCAGTGCAGAAATACTGGGGTTGTTCTGTGTTGTACACCAGGTTAGGCCAACGGTCCTCTCACCTTCAATCGACTTCCACTCTGGTAAGATACATCTGCATTTCCCCTGTGAAATTGCTAGCTGCAAGCTGTCAAGATGATGGCTGCTAACAGCATACTTACTGCCATACACACTCCCATACGTGCCTGGGACTGGCAGGCATGGATTTCCCAAAGTAACTTCCCTTTAAGATCATAGAATCATAGAATGGTTTGGGTTGGAAAGGGCCCCAAGGATCACCTAGTTCCAGCCCCCTGCTATAGGCAGGGACACCTCCCTCCAGACCAGGTTGCTCACAGCCCCACGCAGCCTGCTCTTATACGCCTCCAGGGAGGGGGCACCCAGAGCCTGGAAGAGACAAGGAGCTGAGCAAAGCTAAAGGTCCCCCAGCCAGGGCACCAAACCCACGCTCGCCAAACTCACTGCCCCATCACCGAGTGTCTATCAGAAAGGATTCACCAAAGCCTCCATCAGCAGAAAGGGTGTTTCTACATCACACTGCTCCCACCTGGGTCTTGATTCTGCCCCACACCACTTTGACAGGGTTGCATTCATCTCTATTCAAACTGATGCACACTAAGCCATTGTGATGCAGGAGCTGGATGGCACCCAGCATGGGGAGAGGGGCCCAGAGCAGGATCCACCATTTAGGACCTGTCAGACACTCCCTTAGGTGCATAAAACACATTGCCTAGCTGAGAAGCTTGGTAAGTCTGCAGATTCTCACCTACTGCTACCACTGTCCTGTTAAAGGGAGCAATAACAGCCCAGTGCAGAAGGAGGACCCTCGTCTTCCCAAGTTTATTCTCGCAGCCTGGCTAATAGTTCATAATATTTACTCAGCAAATATTTTTGGCACCCTTGTTTTTCCTCGGAGGTCGCACTGATGAGCAGAGCTGCTCATTAGCCCAGAGCAGGGATGTGCTGCGTGGATGGATGTCAGTGCCATCGGCTGCTCCTCACACACAGCAAATCAGCCAGTGGAGGTGCTGTGCTCGTGCCGCATCCTTCCTAGGGCCCCGTGACATTTAGCTGCCCTGTGAGCCAGAGTTAGTGAGGCTCCCAACTTCCCACACCACATCTCTCGGGTCTAGCAAAAGCTGAGCTGAGGAAGCAGCCTATCTATCAGTCATTACCAGCTGTGCCACTCTCCCTTGGCTGTAGGCTCACAAAAACAACAGAACTTCTTAGCTCTGGGACTTAACTCTGCCCAACGTCCCTGGGAGGAAGATGGAGAAGCAGAGACAGCAGCTGCAACAAAGCAGGATTCTAAGAAGTCGTGGGTAGAACGAGCTCTAACATTTGTGCAATCACACATCAAAGCGTTACGTAATAATTACAAATAATTCCATTAACAGGTAGGCATCTGCATCCTGTCCTGCTTACAGCACCAGGTACTCGGCTCCAGAAGACCAGCACGTCCCTGGGTCTGACACAGGGGCTGTTCTGGCTGGCACAAGGCAATGGTGCAGTCAGTGGAGCACTAAGCAATACCATTCATCATAAATGAGGGTCTCTGGGACTCCTGTGGCTGCATTTACTCCAAAGCTCCCTGCTCACAGAGGCAGCACAGTTCATACAGTCATCTGGCCCCTGCCCAGCCCCGCTTCTTTAACAGGAGTACAATATGTATTCTCCCCTTATGTTATTTACTCAAAACTACAGATGTTGACATAACAAAGAGCTAAAGACAGACGGACAAAAGGGGAACAGTGTTGCAGTGCAGACACTAAGGGCTCTATTCTTTAGAAAAGAGCCACTGACTTCCCCACCCAGCTCTGCAATTCATTTCCAAATCATCTGGGCTGTTGAAGCCTGCTTTCCTGTCCTGCAGGATAGAGATGAATGTAAGTGAACATCATCTTCACTGTTTGTCTCTGCGCTGAACTGAACCCTTATAAATCCACAGCAGAACAGAACCATTGTCTAGAATCAAGTGGGTACAGCTCGTGGGTACACCGGGCAGCATGCAGCTTTGCCTCCTGTTGACCTGTCCCTATCCAGGAGCTGCGATGAGCTCAGCTTGTTCCTAGCACTGCCTTAACAGAGCCAGATTGAAGGGACAGATTTAAAGGGGAGAACGGTACTCAGCTGTTGTAAAGCTTCCCAACCACATTAAAATATATATATATAAAAAATTAATTTTTTTAAAAAAAGCTCAAACAGCAAAATAAACATTTTAAAAATGCTACCAGGAAAGCTGGGAGAGGAAAGATAAGAGCAGAGGCCAGCCTGGGCAGGGCACTCTCAGTTACTTGTTCTGCTGCCCTGGGCCTATGCTGAGCACCCCAGTCCTGCTCACATCCCACCCTCAGCTGCCAGATATGCACAGCAGGGCTGGAATCTGGGGACAGAACTGGAGAATCCAGAGCCACTTTGTGAGCATTTCTCAGTGGATACGAAGCTCTGCATGACATTCTGGAAGCGGCTAGTGGTGGTTTAGCTGCAAGTCCCCAGCACGATGCCTGCATGGCGTTCATAAGGATGGAGACATCCTCAGAAGGCAGACAGAGGGGTCAAACAGATGCTACCAAGGTTGTGCAGAAAGCCATGCCCCGGCTCCACGCTAACTGTAGGGTAATTAGGCAGCCATGCTCCCCTCCATCTGCTGACTGTTTGCAAACCAAAATACCAAACAAGCTAGGAAAAAAAAAAAAAAAAAAAAAAAGGAAGATTTTTTTTTTTAAAAAAGAGTTTCTTTATTGAGATTCTCATGCAAACTGAAGTTCAGATCTGTCACAACTGGTGGGAAAAGATATTATTGCCTGGAACTATGCCCAGAAAAGCCCAGAGCTGAGCTCCTTCCTGCCTGGCTCAGCAGATGCCATCTGCAGGCTGAGGGCAGTGGGACAGCCAGCTTTCAGCAGGGCAAAGCTCAGGGGATGCTCTGCAGTGAACACAGAGCCCCCAGATCAGCAAACAATAATTCACTGTGTTTGTTCTGCCTGAGGATTAACATCCCCATTGCACCCAACTGAATCCACATACCTCGATGACTTGTATTGGACCCCATGGAGGATGCAGGCACCACTTAAATACTGCTGATTTTGCTACTGGAACCACTAATTTGGTTCCAGTCCCAGCACACAACCCTCAGCCCAGAGCCGCCCAAAGGGGCTGCAAAGGGCCTTCAAGAAGCAGCTAACTGGGCTGACTTCATAACATCAGGGAGCCGAAAATGAAATAGGACTGAGTACAAAACAGGTCCTCTTGGAAAGACCCAGCGATGGTGGTGTTGCGTGCTGTATTTCCCTAACTGAAAAATAATGAACGTGTTTTTCCTAGGAAGGTGATGACTGAGGGTTGATCTCTGGATCCCCTGCGGCTTACACACATCTCCCAAGGAGCTGAAGCAGGATCAGCGTTGCTCTGCCTCTCACGTGCAGTGCGCACATGGAGTCGTGCAGCAGGGTGCAGAGATCCGACCCTTCCCCACCTGGGAATTTGGGTCTCCTATGGCTGCTCCATTTTCCTATCCCTTCCCAGCATCTGCTGGAGGGGTGCAGAAGCCACAGGCAGGCTCACACTGCTCACCCAGCACCAGGACAGCCAGAAAACACAAGGCTTGAGCAGCCACATTCCCATGGATGTAGGCAGTTCTGCCCTCACCAAAACAACAGGAAAGATGCTCAGCACTCTTATTTCTGGAGGAAACTCAAGATTTTTTTTCTCCTGATGTCCCTGAGGACAATCCAGGCCTGCAAATTGATTTACACCAGATAAAACCAGTTTGTTTCCATCAGTACAGACACGAAAACATGTTTCCAGATAGCCACCTGGGAATACTTGAGCCTAAAGCAAACAGCCCCAAATTTTACTGAAGTTATCCATCAGCATGAAGCAAAGTAGACGGCAAAGATGCTCGCCCTTGCATTTACTTCGTTGCAGCCTTTCTAAAACGGAGAAGATGCTCGAGATGCCGGCCCAGCCCGCAGCACGGGACCGAGGGTCTATCCGGAGGCGGAACAACGCGATCCCGAGCGTTGCGGCTTTCGGGCAGCGTTTTATTTCCTTGTGCACATTGCCACCGTGTGGCTCGCCTCCAGCTTTCCCGTTCCGAGCTGCGAGCGCCGAGCTCTTCCGAAGCGATTCCGTCCGCTCCATCGCCACCTGCAGACAGAGGAACGCCGGGCTGCGGAGCTGCGCCAGCACCAAACTCCATAGGAACACCTCTCCTGCTGCCAGCCTGCATCACCGAGCGCTCAGGCAGCAGAAGAAATCAGGGAGCTAAAGAATAAAGCTAAACAGGTATGTTTGCCGCATAATTATTTGTTTGCGGATGAGGTCGACACCGGTTTACAGAGTACAGACAACCATGTAATTCCTCTGCAGCCACACGGTAATTATCGCGCTATTATAGAGTAATTAAACATTCAAATAAACACCACAACCAGGATCCCGTATGGGCGCTGCCAGCAACTGCGGGGCAAGAAACCAAATGGTAATTCAAAGTGCAGTGCGCCATGGTGGTACCCACTGAAGTGGGCAGTTGAGCATCTATCATCTCCTACACTACTCCTCTGTGCTGGGACTTTCCTAGTTCCTCTCTGGCACTGGAGTTTGATGGGTTTGTTGCTTTGTTTGTTCTGCTGCAGCAGGCAGCATCCGCAGGAGGCAAAATGGGCTCAGGGTTGAGGAGCAATCTGAGTATCAGAGCTCCTACCAAGTGCTGTGGATGGGCACAAATGTGTTCCAGGCATGTTTTGCTTTGTCCTGCACCTGGGTGACTTCAGGATGCAAAAAGTCATCACAGAATCACCAAATCACAGAAACACAGAATCACAGCATCACTGAATCACAGAATGACCTGGGTTGCAAAGGCCCACAGTGCTCATCCAGCCCCAACCCCCTGCTGTGTGCAGGTCACCAACCAGCAGCCCAGGCTGCCCAGAGCCACATCCAGCCTGGCCTCGGATGCCTGCAGGGATGGGGCACCCACAGCCTCCTTGGGCAACCTGTGCCAGTGCCTCACCGCCCTCTGGGTGGAAAACTTCCTCCTCAGATCCAACCAAAATCAGGTTTTTTCCAACTCATTGCTGCTGATGGATGAAACCGAAATGCTCCCAACTCATCCCAGAGATATTGCCACCCCATTCTCAGATTTCCAGACATTCCTGCAATCAGTGCAATGTCCCAATACCTCTGCAGTAGAGCTATTTAAAGGATTTGAAAACAGGTACAGAGTAGGAATTTTGCTGTACTTAAGTGGCACTTTTTGCTTGGCTTTATTTATATTACAAGAAAGCTAGCAGCACTGTGCTTGATGCTGATATCCATCAACTACAGTGCAGCCTGCATCCATCCTATGACTTGTCATTGGGAATGTGGTTCATCCAGGACAACTGAACCATTTCCTTACTTGGCTTGTGATCACCAAGTCCTACAAACAGCCTTAAAATCTCAGCTTCTTCATGGGCAAATATGCTCATCTGCAGTGCAAAATCAGACTGGTGGGGCTGAAACCCATGAAGCCAGCATTCCATAACCTTCGCAGTTACGGGCTGGAGAGGAACTTTCCCCATTGCTCTATGCATCCCTCACTGAATTTCTAAAGCCAGAAACTGATCCCCAAATCTCTCCCGACCTTCCTTAAAACCAATTCCTTAGGTATGCATTGAACTTGGTCACAAGCAGGGGGTCAAAATGTCTCAGAGACACACGAACTGGGGTGGGCGGTGAATTACTGCATGGAAAGCCACCCAGTGTGAGCTCCCATGAGCTCATCAACACCCAAGTGCTCTGAAATGCACTCAGTCCAGGGGGTCCCTTACTTATTCTGTTCTTCAGGCATCTTCTTCGATGTTCTTAAATCATCCTTCTGCCACAGCAGTACTTACTGGCATTATAACACCAACAGGCAGCATGAGCAGTAAGGTAAGTCCTGCATTAAATGCAGGAGCCCCAAAAACCAGGTGGGACTCTTCAGGCATACTGCTGCATCTGTTTGGTGCTCCATCTTTGCAGCTTACCCTGAAACATAAGCAGCAAAGATGCAACCATTCGGTTGAAAAACAGATAAACTTCTGGTTCATCACAGCATGTGAAAGTCGTGAACAGCTGGCAATTTCTGCTTTGTGTTTACGCAAAGATCCTTTTAGGGAGAGAGGTATGTGTGAGAGCCATCTATCCCTTTGGGCAAACTTCTCTCAAACAGGCTGCATACAGAAAATTCAGTGAGCAGAGGGGTCAGCTATAAGAAGGAAGACAGGGGTAACACAGGAACTGCCTTTGAGAAACAGCATGCACAGAACTGTATTCTCAAGGGACTGCAGTGCCCAGTGGGACAGATAAGCATCCATAAATAAATGAAAATAAAGACCCAAGTTTTATCTAGGTTTGCAAAGCAGATGAGCCAGCCTGCCTCGGCAAGGCCTCCAGCTCCACTGTCCTTTAGCGAGGAGCTGTAATGCACAGCACAGCTACACGAGGAGTTAAGGGAGCTCTCACACATGCAGTACTTTTCCAGCCTTAGATTTCAACATTTCATGAAGACAAACAACACCAAGCCAAAGGTCATACCACAAATCATTTCAGACTGGAACCAAAATGCAGCGGTTCCCAATTCTTTGCTCAGTTTCCTCCAGTGGGCACTTTGCACAGGCTCCAATCCATGCCTGCCTGAGCTGAGCTCTGCTCCATCTCCAAGGAAATTGGACCAGGTCCCACATATTCAATGTAAAGGGACAGATTAATGAAAGTTTTGACTTGGGCTGCCTGAGAACCCAGCAATTAGCTATTCCTTTTAAGTTTCCACTCACGTGCTGTTATTACCAAAATGCATGCATCCATTTAAACCTTGCAAAGAAAAGTCTCCTTGCATATTTATAGGGAGAGCAACCTTCCTAGTGACCAACAGGAATTAAAAGATTTCTTTCAACACGGACAGATAATTTCTAACACACATACCAAGGCTCACAGTTCCCTTATTGGAGGTACATACAAGGAAATCCTTGTCACACTGAGTAGCTGCATCATTTTGGGAGTATAATTTCATTACCTTGAATGCATATATTTGTTAGGGTTGCAATAATAGTCACAGCTACCGTTATCCTTTCCTTGCCCCTCACTTAGCAACCAGTCTCAGCGCTGCCAGCATTATTCTTGGCTTGCCAAGGAAACTATTTCTGCTCTTTGAATTCATTTCCTAGCAGAGTTTAATTTATACTTGGTTGTTTTATGGTTGTCATGAAAACCAAGATCCTCCTTCCTCCTGCCATTAATTACCAGGTATGCTGAGATCCCTTCCTCCCACACAGCAGACACCAGCAGCAGAGGGGCTGCCCCCAGCCTGTCATTAGCCTCACGTTAGGAGGACTGCTCACAAGTGCATACAGAAGTATATCCTGCCACATTTTGTCCCTAGGCATCCTGAAAGACACTTCCCAGCTGAAGGGAATCTTTTTTACCTTTACACTGAAGATGAGTAAACGCCCAGGAAGCCCAAACGCCCTGCAGAGGGAGCAGGTTCACCATCCCATCGCATCCAGGATGCTTTAGGAACATCCAACGGATGTGAATGGCAAAATCACCTTTCAGACAAGCCTGTACCACCGCTCCTCTGGCTTACCTGCTGAATTTGGCCATCCCTGATGAAGCAAACTGCTCTTTGAACAAGAATTATGCAACATTTCTGACTCAGTCCTCCAGGTTTCCTTATTCAGCACTGCTAGCTGAAAGTAAGCCTGCGGGTGCCTCCCAGCACCAAGAATTAAGAAATAACTTTCCCACATTGCTAAACTGCCAGAACACTGGTCAGGCAACTCTCTGTACACATGCACAGCTCAGGTCAAGCCACTCTGCAGTGTCAGGCATGCTCACTGTCCCCCGAGGATGCCTTTCACCAGGACACACTGCTTCATTTGGATCCCCACAGGAAAGGGACTTACACCTTTCCAGCAGCCAGAAGAGAAGGAAAACACTCTCATAACATGAATTCTTCTGGGCTGAAGAAACCCTCTGATCATCCTCACGTCTTTCCCCAGTTGAGGTCCCAGACCTGGACACAGTCCTCCAAATGGGGCCTCATGGGGGCAAAGCAGAGGGGAACACCTCCTCCTCTCCCTGCTGCCACCCCTCTTCTGATGCAGACCAGGACACAGTTGACCTTCCAGGCTGCAAGCACACAGTGCTGGCTCACACTCAGCTTTTCGTCCATCAGAACCCCCAAGACCTTCTCTGCAGGTCTGCTGTCAATAAGTCCTTCTTCTTCCAGTCTGTACACGTAACTGGGATTGCCTCAAACCAGGTGCAACACCTTGCACTTGGCCTTTTTGAACCTCTTTAGGTTCACATGGGTCCACTTGTCAAGCCTGCCCAGGTCCCCCTGGATGGCATCCCTTCCTTACATTGTGTCCATTGCTCCACTCAGCTTGGTGTCACCAGCAAACTTGCTGAGGGTGCACTTGATCCTACTGTCTGTGTCACTGATAAAGATGTTGAAGAGCACTGTCCCAAGATGGACCCCTGGGGGACACCCGGACGCCTCCACCTGGACGTGGAGACATCAACCTCAACTCTCTGGCTGTGAGCACGGTGTCCATATCCCACCAGAACCCAAGATACATCCAGAAATGGAGATACCAGGAGAGCCAAAGTCAGTGCTGAACACAAAACCCCCAGCAGAGCCCAACCACCAGTTAAGTACTGCCTCTGTGCTCCAGTGGAACTGAAGTGAGGAGGGCCGTGGTGCTGGTCAGGGCAATCAGGGCTCGCCATCACCTGCAGCAATGCCTCACTGCCATTCACATTCTGCTTCGAAAGCCTCTGCTTCCTGTTCAGCACAAAGTGCAGATGAAACTGCTGTAAGGCAGAGGGAAAATGAAGCCCGTTCACCTAAAATACAGTTTTCTCTACATGAGACATGACTAAGAAGTACATGCTAATAATTTGTCAAGCGCTGGGCTGAAATTGTGGATAAGGATCATGCTTTTTCTCTAGAAAATTGTTTGAAAATGGAATGGTGCCTAAAACTGTACCTATTACACAGTACATTATCTTGAAGGGCTTTGGTATAATATAGATAAAATACCGTATCTTGTATTTCAGAAATGTCAACATCATTCTAAACATACGTGTGCTTTTCCATCTGTGTTCAGTGAAAGCCGTACCACTTTGCAAGCCTTTCTTCCTTGTTCTCTCTATTTTCTTCTTAAATTGGCAAATGAGTATTCCACCTCTGAAAACTTCTGGTGTATTTTTGTATGTGGGGAAAACGTGTGTTCAGAGATGTCCCTGAGTGGCTCCATTATATATGTTATCAGCTGCACTACACTGCCAGAAATAAAATTTCTACAGCTGGATGATGCACAGAAAGGTTAGGTTTAAATGTGAAGCTTTGATTTGATTTTCAAATATCTGTTATTGCCGAGGGAACTGCTTGTGACTGCTCAGAAATGATACTGCCCACTCAGATCCCTTCTTTGCAAAGCTGTGTTGGTTTAGGGGGAGGCCGTCACCCATCCTCCTTCTTCCTTTCCATCGCAGCAACTCTTTCTTCCAACCCTGGGAAGGAGGAAAATGCCCAAACTGAAGTACAAGAATCTCCATTTAGCCATGAGAACAAACTTCCTTATGGTTGTCGAGTGTTAAAGATGCCCATATCCAGCTGGGGACGGTCCAGGATGCACTGCAGGGAGGCTGGGATGGGCTCTGTAGAGGTGATGGCAATGCCAGCCCTTCTGTCTTTGTTTTGTGTAATTAGCACGGATTAGCATGGAAAGCCTCTGGTCAGGATTCAGGCATGTTTCAGACCCACTGCTAATTGCCCTCCAATAGTTTTGTGCTGTTCCCTAGGAGGAAAACCTCTTCTGCAGGGAAGGGGAAAGCAGGAGCCTGGACAAGGTACTCTACGAGCTGGTAAGGAAGGAGGAAAAGCCACGCAGGCAACCACCTCAAAATGGTCATACTTCCAGCTACCTCCTTACAGGCAGCCCTGCCTGCAGCCATGCACGTAGCACCATTCCAGATCCCAACCAAATCAAACAGCATCGATGCTGATAGCTGCAAGTCCGCAGCTGTAATTTACAAGTTCATTAACAGTGTCCCTGCAATTTTTTTTTTATTTTTATTTTTTAACCTGACACCCTAATTAGCAACGAATTCTCATTATTTTTCATTGAAATTCCCAAGCAGCTCTGGCATGTTCTCTTTGTTCCTTTGAAAAGAGGGAGGTGGAGAAGTCTCGGGG
This sequence comes from Perdix hodgsoniae, assembly GCA_035772895.1. Lineage (NCBI taxonomy): Eukaryota > Metazoa > Chordata > Aves > Galliformes > Phasianidae > Perdix > Perdix hodgsoniae. Next base: position 28,497,778 of record JAPSGF010000007.1, read on the forward strand.
AGATAAAGAAACAGCAGATTATATTCTGGGGGCGGGGTGTTTTCCTCTAGAGCCATTCTTTCCGTTTAATACATTTTGCAGCAATTTTGCTTATTGCTTATAAGGTGGAGAAGTAACTGTTTCCATAAAGAAGCCTTAACCTCATCCTGGACTATCTGCCTGTTGGGTATGGCATGCTGGAGGTTGGGTTCCTTTCTGTTCCATTGGACAAGCACTCTGCTGGCTTCAAGAGGAACGTGGCAAGCGCAAGGGCACAAATCCAAGCAGCAGCCGTGAGAAAAAGCCCAGGGTCAGCCCAACCAAGAGCAAGAAGCCCCCACAATTAGAATACAGAGGAGTGTCATCAGTCAAGGCCTTCATTAGCACCAATGTGAGTGGAGCGGTGGCTTGATGGCACCAGTAGCTGTGCTCAGTGCACAAAATGATGGAGGAAACGCTTGGGGTTCCTGGCAGATTCTCAGATATTCTTTTTTCTGAGAGCTGGAAAATCACGACACATCGATTCCCCAGTCCTCCTACAAATCATTTTGATAATAAAGGCCCACCTGTGACATTAAGTACATTTTAATTACAGCATTGTCTGTAATGCATATATCTAATTGCAAATAATTATTTTATCATATTTTGTCAGTATGCCTGTTATATGCATCAGATATTATCTTCTGACTCAGTGGTACAGGTTAATTAAAATTTCGCTTTTAATACTGTTTCAAAGCTAACCACATAATTTCATCTGAACACCAGCTGCGTTATTTTTTATTATTTTTTTTGTCATGCTTGTATACAGAGGAAAAACCAAGCCATTTCTGAAGGCTATAATTACTGCATTGCTCTCCACAGTAATTTACTTGGAAAAGGGAAGGGAAGGGAAGGGAAGGGAAGGGAAGGGAAGGGAAGAAGAATCTCTGCAACACCAATGGCTTTTTGTGATTTTGGTTAATTTTGAAGTTTTTTGTTCTCTTGTGTAAAAGAACTCGAGGGCTAGCTTTCAGAAGGAATTAACATGTTATGTAGCCATGATTTAAAGGATGTCTCAGTGGTACAAACTGGGGTTAAAGTGATCAGCGTGGTCACTCTCAATGCTAACAAAGCATGTGGATGCCTATCCCTGGATGCATTCAAGGCCAGGCTGGATGTGGATCTGGCCTGATCTGATGGTTGGTGACCCTGCACATGTCAGGGTTCAAACTGGATAATCATCGTGGTCCTTTCCAATCCAGGCCATTCTATGATTCTATACCTCCAGCTTCTTCTCCTGGTTCCAAGCTAAGCAGCACAGAAACACTTCTCCATGACAATGGGATCCGGGTGTTTCCATCTGGGAGGTATCAAGTGACGTGCAGTCCACATTCTTCCTATCTGATGTTTTTTTTTTTTTTTCATCCTTTCATTCTTGTCTGTCCCTCTATACACAGATTGCAACCCAGACAGAAGGAAACCTGACATCTGTTTTGGATGGCTTTTCTTTTTCCTGGACCCCATTTTTACTATATGAATGATATTTTGATGTCTCGGGTGCTGCAAGAAACTCTGTGTTAGAACCTTTGCGCTAAGGAAATGATTATCTCACCTGTATGTTATTTAGGAGGCAAGTTTCCTTGTTTACCTTTCCCCAACCTTTTTTTTCCAGGACCATAATGAAGTGTGGCATTGACACAAGTAAGAGGAGAAGTTCCGTAATTCAATCTGTCATTAAAAATTCAGCCTGCAGAGGAAAAGCAGCCATGCCTGTTCGTCAGGTCTGTGTTGCAGGACTGCCCACCCTCACTGCAGAGAGCCAACGAGACGCACCGGCGCTTATCATGATTTTTATTGCAGCTATATTCCATGCATTTTGTTACACGTTAGGGTGAGCCCCTGCTCCTTGGCTGCTAGAATGCAATCGGTGTGATGTGAAATTTAGAAAACATGCATGTCCCAAAGATTGTAGCAAGTAGATCCGTAGCTCTCAGCTCCCCTCCACGGCAGCTCTGTTGGAAAACCAGAGCCTACGGCAGCAGCCTGGCAAAGCTAAAGGCGAGCCATGAGCCACCTCCACCCACAGCAACATCTTCCAAGCAGCACAGAGTGATAAGGGATTACTGCTTTGTCTCTTTGTTTGCTCCCTTACACAATTTGCTTTATATAGATTTTACTTCAGATCCTGAGAACTGAATGATCTAATTGTTTTCAGGAAATTCATCTACTTCAGGCATCGACTTTTGGAAATGCATCATCTGGTTTTCTGGGCAACTGCAGCTTGTCGCATGGTGAGAAAACTTAAGTCATAGGATTTTATGAATGGTTCCCCAGTGCAAGCTGACATAATTGCTGCAAGTTTATTGTGATTTCTGTTTTCCATTATTCTACATCAAATCATAAGCAAATCCTTTGAGAAGTTCTGTTTCATGATTTATGCAAGCATTATTGCGTATAATAATAATCGCTGGCACAGGTTGCCCAAGGAGGCTGTGGATGCCCCATCCCTGCAGGCATTCGAGGCCAGGCTGGATGTGGCTCTGGGCAGCCTGGGCTGCTGGTTGGTGACCTGCACACAGCAGGGGGGCGGAACTGGATGAGCACTGTGGGCCTTTGCAACCCATTCTATGATTCCATAATTCCTATAGGTATTTATTATTTGAATTGATTTGCTTACCTAAAACTGAGAGGAGACATTGTTTAAAGTGCTTTCTCCTCCATGTTGAACCAACTGCTAGTTCTTCATAGAAGACAAAGGAATTTTACACTGTGAAGATCAGCAAACATGTGGGGATGCAATTACAAGCAGCAAAAATATTGTGTTCATTGTATTCCGTGTGGCACGTGACATGGGGAAGGAAATGGGAGTTATACGATCCAACGACAAATGCAAAGACATAAAAAATAAATGGGAAAAAATGTCTGACATCTCAATAGCTTCCAATTCAAGAGCATTTTAATAGCCTGTGTATTTCCAAGTAATACAAATTAGGTATAGAATCTACTGAGGAGCAGTCTGTCATCACATGCTGCGTGGAAGTGCCTTAATTTCTGGGAGCTCGACAGGTTTTCTTTCAGTGAATAATGTCAGTGTTTGCCTCTTTACCAATCTGCTTATTTCTTATTTCAGAAGAACCCCAGCCATAGAGAGATGAGATTTAGCCCTCACTCAAGCAGAAAGCACGCTAACATTTCACTGTAAGAGCAGCTGGTTTGAACTTGGCCCACACGCCCTACATGTTCAACACCAAGAGGTGGCCTGCAAACCTCAGCTGGCTGCTCACAACACATCCGGTCAGCAGTGTTCCCAGATACAAACTTCACACCCAGCAGTGAAATCACTGCCTGCCACCTACATGCAGCATTAGAGGCACTTTTTCATCTCTTCACTTCACTGGTGCGCAAAGACTGAGTTCAAATAACCTTAATTCTATGATGAAAGCACACAATTAAAAGCAAAAACAAGCCTCAAACCCTCACTCTAATTATGGTAATGTTAAGTTCTGCTGAATCACTGAGCTCTTTGTGTGACCACATTTTCCATCTTCTAACAGGGAAAGGAAGGAGTGTCGTCCTGCAGCACCGTGATCCAGGTCATGAAATCTATATTCTGTGGAGCTCGTCAAGAGAGGAATTCCTGGCAAACTGTCCATCACTGAATGCCTAACGCTCTGCAGTTAGGTGCTAGGCACCACAGTGATTGCATAGCTGTCACAGATGTCTCAAACATCAGAGCAGCTACATAGCTGCAGTAGCTTTAAAGTCATGGGTTGTGTTTTTTTGTTGTTGTTGCTTTTATTTTGTTTTTAATAAAGCAGAAAAAGATGGAAGCATGGGAAGGTCAGAAATTGCCAACAGAGACAACCAGAAAGCTCTTGCTTTAAGTCAGCTAAAGCAAAAGGAAAGAGGGAAAGAAAAAGAAAAAGAAAAAGAAAAAGAAAAAGAAAAAGAAAAAGA
>JAPSGF010000007.1:28504054-28628615 GCA_035772895.1 Perdix hodgsoniae
AGCTGCGAGGGGTCTGGAGCAGCGGTGTGATGGGGGCGGCTGAGGGAAGCGGGGCTGTTCGGTGTGGAGAAGAGGAGGCTCAGGGGAGACCTCACGGCTCTGTGCAACGAGCTGAAAGGAGGCTGTGTGAGCTGGGGTCGGCCTCTGCTCCCAGGGAACGGCCGTAGGGCGAGAGGGGATGGGCTCCCGTTGTGCCAGGGGAGGTTCGGGTTGGCTGCTGGGAGCAACGCCTTCTCCAGAAGGGATTCTGCACTGACACGGCTGCCCAGGGGGTGGTGGGGTCACCCGGAGGTGTCGCAGAGCCCTGGGGATGTGGCACTGCGGGACGTGGGCAGTGGGCACGGTGGGATTGGGTTGTGGTTGGTGATCTTAGTGGTCTTTTCCAGCCTTAACGATTCTATGATTCTAGTTTGTCTACTTATCTTAACTTTAAGGAGGTTGTATAACTGCAGTTCGGGATATACTTCCCTTGTCTGTTGCAGGGTTGAACCTCTCTCTTCAGCATCTCCTAGAGCGGAAGTCCTAACGCCTCTCTTTTTACTCAAAACATTGAAACCTGTTTCTGATTGATTGTAATCTTAAGTCTTGTAGGGTTTTGGATGACCTTATCAAACAGCAGCAGGAAGTAGCTCTTTTAGGCGCTCTTGGGCACTGTCCTGGTTTAGAGAATTAATGGTGGTGTTAATACTTGTTAACCTCATTTTGGTTAACTTTTTGAGAAACAAGGAGGAAAAAGTGATGCACAAAACTTCCATTTCTTGTGTATTCTACTCATTTTTTTGAGCCTGGTGGCCCATCTCAGCCACAGCTGACCCTTGTGTGGGAGCCTCAGAGACATCTTGTTAACTGCAGGACTTTGGTATCTGATTGCGGGGAAGAGCCCGAGGTTAGTGGCTTTTCAAGAAAGTGAAGTCAGTTGCTTTGTCCCCATTGCCCTTCTTGGTCACTGCGCGTGCTGGCTGTCAGCACTGTGGGATGCAGGAGCCACCGGTACCATCCAGGAGGAAGCGCAGGCTTTGTGGAGTCCTCCCAGTGCTGTGCCTGCCGCACCAGGCTGCACGGGAGAACCTCACTGTGGTCCCCAGCATGGGTCAGTGGGGCTTGAGGTTAGGAGCCTCTTCCTGCAGCATTTGAGTGACGGGAGAAAATACCTAAGCAGCTTTCTTGATGTGCTGTAGCAAAGTGAGCAGCATTTGTAGTGACAGTGCTGTATGTGGTCCTGTGTGACAGTGCTGGGTCTCCTTCAGGACATTCACTTTGAGATAGCTGTACTCTGTGGAAGGGCCAAAATGAATGAGTGGAAGATGATAATAGTTTAGCAGGCTGTGGACATCCTTGTGTTGGGTGTTTTGTTTTTCTTAGAGGTTTAATCCAACTTCTCTGTGACTTAAACGTGATACTTCCCCATGCATTTAGCGAGCTCATCTCAAAAGAGATTTTTGGGGGTCGTTATGAATGGAAAAAGTGCTGGACAGATGAGTAGGTAGTCTCATATTATTTTGTTTTGATATATACATATTTTTTTATTTTCTCTGGGGACCAAGCTTATGCATTTCTCGTGCTAGAGGTGTATAAAGTGTTCTGTTTGGTTGGTTTTGTTTGCTTATTTTTAAATCATACCATGTATCTGCCTGCCTAATGATTTTGAAAGGCAGAAGAAGATACATTATGCTCGTGTACTGCAACTGTATGTTTAATTTCGAGTTTCATTTCAAATCATCTGGGGAAATGTTTTCTTTACCAAATGCTTTTTGGTAAAGAAGCATTTTTTCTTTACCAAATGTGGTTTTAGAACACGTTGTGAAACCATCCTGTAGAAAGATAGTTCTAAAAGTCAGGGCTTGGCAGACATTACATTTTTTCCTTTACCTCTCCCCTCACTATAGTAAGAGGCCTGAAGAAATCCAAAATATGGCAGCTTTGAGTTCGTGTTCCCCTTTCAGCACTTGTGGTTGTGTGGATGAAGGGTCCAGAGCTCAATCAGAAGTTACAGCCCTTCTTGGGTTGTCATTCCCTGCCCTCTTCTGCTTCTCTCTGCCCACAGTGGCACTTGTTCGTGGAGTGACTGAGGAGACGCCATTGTGTTGTCCTCTGTTATTGCACAGATTCAATTCTGAGTGAAATGGTGTTTACTTTTCTGGGATCCTATTGAGGTAGGAGGGTAAAAATAAGAGGAAGGAAGATAATAAGAGAGCTGGGAGGGGAAGGAATGTTTATTTCCTTAAATAAGGAGTTGTGTGAGCAGCAGAAAACAACAAAACCTATTTCTTGATTGATTCAGGCCTCTTAGCTGTCATCTGTGGAAGTTTGTATCAAAGAAAATCTTCCCTTCAGGTGTGTTGCTTATAACATCCCTCAGGTCCCTTGAAGAATCGAGGTCCTGCTCCTGTGAGGTGTGTCCCTGTGTTTGCTGGGTTGTCACTCCGTGGGACGGTTGTTTGTGGACATGGCTGTGTAACGCCTGGAATGGAAACCTCACTGCTGCGAAGTGGGCGGTCACTCATGTTAGGTCCAATACTAAAGAATTCCTTTTTTTATTTGCTGTGTAGATGTTCCAGTCTTCCTGTGGAATTTTCATCTGTCTTCAAGAATAGATCTGTCACAGCACAGCGTCTTCTATGAATATGTGGGGCAGTGACCTCTGTTTACCATAGTGCTCTCCGTTAATCAACATGGGACCATTATTTGTTGGCACATACAAGTGGAGGGGGTATCGCAGTATCACAGGGCACTTGAGCTTTAGTTCACACTGATGGGGAGCCTCTTCTTTGTGCTGGTGTTGTTCTTGCTGATTTCGGAGCATGATTTGCCCGAGGGCTGCAGCACGTGCTTGGGTCGTCTTGTTTGTTGTAGGCTGGAAGTTGTCAAGTCTGTGTGTGGGTAGGATGATCTCTGGTGACTTCAGTTGGCTGCCACCCTTCACATAACACTTAGAACATGAAAACTTTCCCATTGCTGCTTGTGAATGTGCCGCAAGCTGCCCGAGAGGTGATGACAGTAATGCTGACTTACATGCCTGAAGTTCAATTTTTTTTGTACTGACTAATGTTGGAGGTGATAACCTTGTGGTTAGGTTGCAATGGCTTAAGTTGTACTGCTCGAGTGGTGTGAGCTTGCTAGTAATATTATTTGAGGCACATCCAGAAGTTAATGCTTGTGAATGTCTGTGTTTAGAAAAGCTGTTGCTCCTTGGATTACCAGCAACACTTGAGATGTTAAAACTATTTTAGAAATTGCTCTCATTAGAATTTATTTTTCAGCGATGGCCTTTTAGTGACAGTAACAGTTTCCCTGTGAAATGGGAAAAATGGGAAGTTGAAAAAAAGAACAAAACTGATCTTATAAGCTTTTACTTAGCATTTACGGCTCTAATTTGAAACAAATGTCATTTTCTTTTTCTGAGGCACTTAGTAAAAATAGGATGAAGTTTGTGGGGTGAGGCTGATCATAAAAGTTTATCATTAACCAGAGCATGACTGCAAAGTCATCTTTTCATCTCCTTTACTTCTTTTGAAGTATTTGAGACAAAGAAAATCCCTGGGGATTGTGAGAGCTATATATAAATAACATAAAACCTCATACGAAACCACCTGACTCTGGAAGTTCATGGAATTAAGGGAGGCTTTCTCACAGCTTAAACAAATGCGGTAACACGTCATAGTTAATACAGAAATAAGAGGAAAACTGGTGTGAAAAAGACACAAATATTTTCATATATATATATATAAAGAACCAAGAAGAGCACTGAGCATGGAATGCACTCAAATTCTTACTAGATGGTTCCCGGAGAGTTAATTTCCTTAAGTTTTAAGGTTGAGCAGTAAGAGAAGTGCGGGTGACTTGCCGTCATCTAATGAGTTGATTTTTGTATTTTCCAGAGAAGGATTCTCACATACGCCCTCCAGAATGCCTGAATGCTGTTTCCTCCGTGTTGCTGTGAAAGCTGCTGAGTGCTGGTGGGAAGCATTAGCTAATGAACCACCTGACCTCGCATAGGGAATGGAGTCAGGTTATACGTGTTCTTGGAAAGGCACCAACTGTCTGACGGCTGGTAATGTTTGCCAGCTTGCCTTAGATTTTAGTGCTCAGTTGTGAATTCAGAAGGTGGTTGCTTTTCACCGGTAGTAATGTGAGAGTTACCTATCAGTCAATATAAACGGAAAAATAAATAGAAAAATATAACCTAACACACGCAGTTCAGCTTTGCTCTTTAATTTTCCTTCGATGCTTGTAAGTGCTTCAGTCAATTCGAGGCAGCAAAAGTCAATATTTAACCTTAGGATCTTTACCGAGAAATAGTAAACAACACTTTCTCAAAAATTCATCTTGTGAAGGGCTCTTTCTTGTCAGCTTTTGTTGTGGTGATGGTCTCTGTGAAAAGGGCAGAAGCCGTGGGACTGGGGAGGAAGGTGGGCAGAGCCCCAGGTGTGCTGTGCCTGCTGCCTGCCCAGAGGGGGAGCCGGGAGGGGGGTCTTATTAGCTCTTATTAGGGGAGCTGAGCAGTGCTGTCAGGATGATGGCTTGCTCACAATTGCAAGCAGATCTTACTTTCAGAGCAAATAGCTTGTCCGAAGGTAGCAAATGGAGGTGTTGCTGATGACTTTTGTGGTTCAGAATTCAGAACCTTAGATTTTGAAATGTAAGGTTTATTCTCCATATTCTCCCAATTTATTCTCCATATCCAGCAAGGGAGTATAAAGAACAAAGTAGTTCAGTAGGGAAAGGATGTGACTGAGAGTGCATGCTTATGTCAGAGTAACAGATGAGTCATCTCCGAAATGCCACATTTATAGAATAGAGAATTTACTTTTTTTTTTTTTTTTTTCTGATTAGGCAGCTCCTTTCTCCTCCTTTCACAATTTAAAGGGAAAGTTTCCTTAATGAACTCATTCTTTCATATGAATGCCTTGTAAATGAAAGCCTTGTTTTCTCCTAGAGTTGTGTTTAACAACGCATTCATAGAGGGGAATAATTGCACTTAACTTGCAAATTCAACACCAGTAGCTTGAAGGAAACCAATAAAACCAATACCATGTAAAAGAGTTTCCATGCACTAATTGTTGCCATACTGCAGAAAAGCTATCAATTTATTGTTTTGGGGGATAAAAAAAGCAGGAAACACCAGTGATATCCAAGGCTAACATCAATCTTTTGTTGATGTGTGATGTTGTTGGTTCTTCTTGTTTTCAACTCTGTTGGCTTGGTTAATGAATGGCTTTCTGGAGAGCCTGTTAACAGTTCTTACACTTTCTCTTCTTTCTTCTGGATGGAATTACATCTTTCATTGGCCAAAGCAATTACAGCAAAGAACAAGCATAATTAAAGTATGGTTGGCAATGTTTAGAAAATGTTAGGGTTTTTTTTTTTTTGCTTAAAAAATAAGTTTATTTGAAATCTTAACTCTACATTAAGGGCCAAGGTAGCGTTGTATGCATGGGCTTCCATTATTTTTTAAAGAAATTGGGCATATGTTGATTTGTTTTATTTGATTACTTACTAGATAAATTGAACAGCTAGATTTGCAGTTAAGTTCTGGAAATGCTTGTTGGCATTTCTTTTTCTCCAGAAATACCTGTTTGTTCTGGTGGTGCAGAAACAATATAGTCAGATAGCTAGGCTGGCATCGAAACATACCTTGTAGAATATTTTCCTGTGTAAGTTACTTTAAAATTGGAAGTGGTTTGGAAACAGAATGAAAACTGTAGATAAGATACAGCTCATGTTTTGGAAGTACTTCTTGAGCAGTGGGGTTTCCAGAAGAGGAAAAGAAATGCGGTAGGAGCAGTTAGTCTTTAGCCCAGTGATCTCTGACCTCTGCTTCTAACATTAGCTGTCTTGTGTGCTCAAAGTACTTTGCTACAGTTATTCTCTAGATTGCTTCAGTTTGGCCTGGGCAGGCTTATTTATTTACTAAATAGTTCTGTGTCTCTTTTAATGAAAAACTCCAGCTTTTACCCTGCTTCCCATCCTCCCCAGGTAGGATGGTGTGCAGGTGGTGTCCCAGGTGGCACAGGGCTGATGACAGGCTCACCTTCCCTTGGTATCTTTTAATTTGTCGCTTTTTGATGTAATTTACAAAAGTATATCAATTCCTTTCTGGAGTTGCTTGCAGTTCTGATAGAACTATTTCCAAATGCACATTAAAATCCGTGCGAAATCTGATTTCTGGTTGAGCAGTGCTGTTGAAGATCTTCAGGTAGCAGTATTTGCTGATGCCACAGTAATGCTTCAGCAGTGTATTTATCTTCCTCCTCCTCCACATCAGCCTCAGGCTGTGTGTTTGTGAGCGTTTAGTTTCTAGATCTTGAAATACGGGACAAGAAATGTCTCTAGCCCCTGCACAGTACATCTTTTAGAATTAGTAGACTTTTTCTCTAATGATCTAATTTACTTAATCTTACTGGCAACAGTAATTTAAATCTATGTGATTGGACTGCTTGGCACTCAGATTTTTATTTATTGGAACAATTGACTGTGTGATACAGGTTTAACTGCTGAGGGAATCAGATTACTGGATTAAATCTGTAATGAAAGTAAAAGTAAGCTTTCTTCTGTCAAGCAGCAACACAGTATAAACTTCTACAAACTCTCTTAACTCTCTTTTCTGTAATTAAACTTGAAAATTATAAGCAATTATAAATGGTGCAGAAATCTACAGTTGTTTCATTATAATTGAAAATGTTTCAATTTGACCTTTCTTTTTAACATCCCATTATTGTTGGGTATTCAGGCAGTCACTGTGAATGTATCTTTGGTCTTTTCGAGCTGTCTTTTAGGCTTCCCTTGGTCTTGCCCTTTCATTGAAGCTTCCTGTGCAGACTTCCTCTACTCAGTGTAAAAGGTTGATTTTACCCCTGGGTGAAGGTTCCATGCAATTATTATTTTCTTAAAATGAATTGTTTTGAATTCACTGAGGATTCGTAATGATGTCTGGAATCTTTGCAGACAGCTACAGGATGGCTGCTGTGCAGCATAATTTTCAAAGTAATTTAAAAAATTGTTCATAAGTAAATGAGTGGTGCAGTTGGCTATCAGATGGGCTAAAAGCTAGTCTGTGTTAATGGCTAAACCATTTAGTACCTTTGCCATGTTTGGGTTCAGTCGTGTTAAGTCATGCTCTGGGACATGTGGAGGAATTTCTAGCAACGTACACTTCTGATAATCCAAAAGGATTGAGTTCAGTGTATACTTAATATAACACCTATTAGGAGATCTGGTGAATTATTTTGATGACAGACAGCTTTCATGTTTGTTAGAAAAAATGTCTCTTGTGGATTAAGAATTGTTCTGGAAGTGGTTTGTGGGTGCATCCTATCTTTCTTTTTTAAGATGGAAAACAAACCTGCACAACGTGCAAACTTTGAAAAACTAAGTAAAAGCATACATTTTTCTATTTCATTTCTACCGATGGAATCACAATCTAGTGTAGAATATTTAATGAGATCACTAAAACTGTTTCACAGTGCACTTCATTCTCCGGTTTGCATGACAAAAAGTGTTTTCAGGTTTCAGATGTTGTGTAATAACTCCATTTGTTCTTCTTGCTAGATATTGTGGATGGAAGTGACCTGAAGCAGTTTTTTGAGAACAATTATTCTCAAATTTTTTTTATCTTCTATGAAAACTTCATAACACTGGAAAATAGCCTGAAACAAAAAGGTAAGTGTTAGAGTTTAGCTGGCATCTTAATTTTACGGTATCAGTAGTGATGATCATAGAATCATAAACCATGGGAAATTGCTATTTGAAATACTGTAGGTAACTGACAAGAGTTATAAAGACATGTTTATGGTTTTAAGCATAATTTCTACACCAGAATTAGCTCTTGTACAATTACATGCACGTCCTCTCATCTTGTTTTGAAATACTGATGGTCTTTATCCTACATTTTAAGCATATGTCTGTTCAACTGCAAAATATCAGAAATCCACAAAGCAAAACTAACCATTGAAGATAACACTGAGTAGAATAACTGGTTGCTCCAAGATGAACCCAATCACACTGCTTTGCAGATATGGGATTCTTAACTAAGCCTAAAGGGGGGAGAGATACTGAAATTCAGAAACATCCTCTCCTTTTGATACTAGATGAATTAAACCAAGTGCAGCATTGTTGACTTCAATTGAGTAACAGCAGTGTATTTTCTCCGTCCATTTCATCACACTGTGTATTATGTCAAATTATGTTGTTTTCTCTCTTGCAGGGAATAAATCACAGAGGGAGGAGCTGGACTCCATTCTCTTTCTTTTTGAAGTAAGTTTTCCTTACTAGGGAACTATTTCTTTCTAATTGTATATGTTGTTGCCATTACGTGCTTGCTACCACCTTTACAACGTGAGGTAAAACCAGACATCAGTCAAAATGACAATAGGTGTCCCTGACTGTAAGAAATAAAAGGCAGAAAAGAACTAGGGTGTGCATTGTTTTCAGGTACAGCAATAATAAAAACAATTATGCCACGGAAATATCTGGGTTGAAAGAGTATCCAGAGTTAGATTTTATCAAAGACAAGTAAACTAATTTAGCTTGCAGAGTAGTCTGAAATGTGGCTCTGGACAGTGTCATATTGCTCAAGTACAGCTATTTTATTAATTGGTACCCCTAGGGTGGAAGACAAGTTGGTTGAACCAGAAGTAGAGAGGAGGATGCATGGGGGAAACTTCCTCAGATTTTGAGCCTTGACAATAAAATTTTAAAGGAAAAATTAAATAAATGTAATTCATTTTTAGAATAGATACTTTACAGATATAAAAATGCAGCTGCTCAGTTCTGAGAAATGTCGTGGTGAATTTGTATGCTTTACTGTATTTAGTTTCCCTTGCAGTATCTGAATGAAAATACGTTCAGAATATAAGTAGTACATTGCTTCTTAATTGTAAATCATTCTGTTTTGCTCTTAACTTTTTCAAGTTGCTGAGCACACTTGATAATGCGGTAGTTCATGATACACAGAAATTTTAGTTAACATATCCAGTCAAAAAAAGGCGTAAGCAAGAGTACAGCAGAACTTCAAGGTGGATTGCTTCTTGGTGAGAAGGTATGGCTCTAAATCTTGAATAGAGTAACTATTACATCCTTGCATTACTTTCTGTAACTTAAGGAACAGCTTGAGTATATTTGTCTTTGTGTTTGTCAGGTCAACTGCAAGTAATGTCTGTGAGGATGAAAAAATCTCTGGTTGCTAAAACTAGAGTTGTCTTGTGAAGTATGTTAGAAGGAGCTATTTAATACCTTGCTTTCTTTGCTACCCTTGCAACATGTTCTTCATTTGGATTTCTTGGATGTGCTACGTCGACTTCAGCTTTCAAAGTTGGGGTAGTTTTTCAAATTAGTATTCTCTGTTTTTGAACAATAAATTCTGACGTCAAGGAAGTTTGATCCAAATTTGGGATTTCAAAGATGATAAGCTTAAAAAGACAAGGTGACATGTAGCTAAGTCTTGTTGCGGGGCTTTTTGCATGAATTTGGTAACCAGCTAATGGTTTGTTTTCAAGAGTATAAAAGGAAATGTATCCTTCTAGATACCATGAGATATTTAAAATTGTGTCCACACAAGGCAGACTTACCAGACTGGAAGATGCTTCCCATCACTGTAGAAGTATATGTTGTTTCCCAACATGTGATTCTTCCATTAATGAGGTGAGGTAGCAAGTGATTAAGGAATGACAGGAATAAATGAAGGGGAAAGTATCAGTGCAATTAAATAGTCTCTTTTGGAAAACTTTTTTGATTATATTCAATTTGCAGTCAAAATTCCTTCAAATGTCAAGATCTGTCATTCTGTTTCCTTTAGAAGAGTGAAGACTTAATGTCAGCAAATCTGAACAATTAGGCAAAGGAATCCTGTCATTAATTTAACACAAGAGATTTTCCTTTTGAGGTAAAACCGGTTGCTGAAATGCTGAAGCAATACTGCAAATGTGATTTTTCTTTAAGTCTCATGGCACTTTTTATAGTAAGATTTCTCTTTTCCATTTTACTGTACTTTAAAAACCCCAAACCTGAAAGGTGTCATTCTTGTTACATGATAACAGTAGTGTTGAAATGTAATAAAATCTTGAGGGAGTCAAGAAGAGCAGCTAGGGATGGGGGAAGAAGAAATGACAAGACAAGGTTCGTTTTCATGTTTCAAGATGAAGCAGTATCTTATTTCTGTATTTCCTCTCCAAGTGAATTGAAAGCTATGTTTTTGAAGAAACAGGATCAAGTTTCTGAAGACGTCCTGTTATTTCCTCTCCTTGAAAAGAAAAAGACTTCCGAAAGCTTTAATTTAATGTTTTTACTTCGGTAATAGTATTAATAGTAGTAATAGTAGTTACCATGGTAAGTTACTTACCGTGGTAAGTAATAATAGTTACCATGGTAAGATTGGTTCAAGGCAACACAGTGGAAGTTGCTCTGAAAGTAATGCCTCCTATCTGTTTTTATGGTGACTACAACAAGTAGAGCACAATAACACAGTTTGATAGAGTACGTTCTCAGCTACAAAACACTATTTTTCAGCATAGTTACCACCCTTAGCTGTGCATTTTTGTCAGCAGTGAACTAGAGGTTGCATAACAGTTGAGAACATGGCTGGTCTTTCACATCATTGTTGCTACTCGCTCTTGTCAGACCGTGCTGTTAGTGATTGTAATTCATCAAAATCTTGCTGCAAGGGCTCTCTGCCATCAAGGGAGTTAACATCTCCTTCCAATTTAGTATCATCTGCAAACTTACCGAGTACGCATTTGAGTCCTGTGTCCAGATTATTTATAGGAACATTGAAGACAACTGGCCCTAAAATGGAGCCATGTAGAACCCCACTACTGACTGGCCACCATCTTGAGGTGGTCCCATTTACTGTGACCTTTGAGCCCAACTTGTCAGCCAGTTGCTCACTCATCTTCTTAGGTATTTATGGACATTTTGTCTATAAGGATACAATGAGAAACAGCATTGAAAGCTTTTCTGAAATCCCAAAAGATGACATCTGCTGTCTTCCCTTGGCCATCTCGGTGTGTAACCTTGTAATCAAAGGAAATTAGGTTTGTTAAACTGGACTTTCCCCTTGTGAACCCTTGCTGGTGGCAACAATGACTACATTGTCTTTTAGTTCTTTTTCAATAACTCTCAGAATAATTTTCTGCATAATTTTACCAGGTGCTGAAGAGTGACTGACAGGCCTGCAATTACTAGTGTCTTCTTTCTTACCCCTCTTGAAAAGTCAAACTCCAGTCAATTCTGGAACTTCTCCACATTTCCAAGCCCATTGAAAAAATAATTATTGAGAGAGGTATCATGAAAATAACAGGGTACTAAAAATACTGGCTGATAGGAATTGTCTCGGATACCTGTAGACTTATGTAGCCAGGTGGAATAGCAAATCCCACCCAAGTTTGAGATTGTCTGGAAATTTATCGTTCCTACAGTTGTGGTCCTCCAGCTCGGGGCTCAGGTGGTCCCAGGACCATCATCAGTGCTGAAGACTGAGGTGAAGAAGGCATTAAGTATCTATGCTTTGTCTGCATCCCTGTTCGTGAGGTGACTAACTTCATCAAGTAACAGACTAGTATTTTCTCTGGTCCTCCTTTTGCTGTTAACTTATATTAAAAATGCCCTTTTTGTTGTCATTTGCAGTACTGGCCAGCTTCAACTCCAACTGAGTTTTGGCTGTATTAATTTTCTTCCTACAGTTGTGAACAGCATTGCTGTACTCTCGTGCACTCAGTTTCCCTTCCGAAGTCTGTATGCTTTACTTTTCCACCTGAGCTCAAGAAGGAGATCCCTGCTCAGGAAAGCTGACCTTCTGCCCCATCTGCATGACTGCTGATGGTTTGGAATTACTTGTTCTTTGCTCTTAAGAAGCAGGATTTAAAAAGTGACCAGTGGTGATGGACCCCAGTGATGATGGCCTTCAAAAGCACATTTCCGGGGGCCTTGCTAACTAGTTTTCTGAGCAGCCTGCAGTTTGCCCTCTCCATATCCAGGGTTCAGGTTTTGCTGGCAGTTTTCCTCCTGTCTGAAGATTTTAAACTTCAATATGTCATAGTCGTTGTGGCCAAGACTGCTACCAAGCGCTACTTCACCTATGAGACCCTCTCTACTTATAAAAAAAAAAGTTATATCTAGAGGACACCATTTCTAGTTGTTTCCTTTTTCTGCTTTTGTTTATTTATTCCTGATAAAGCATTAGTAAGAATCAGTGGCTGGAGGACTGTGTTGAGGAAACAGACCTGGGGGTACTGATTGATGCTCAGCTGAACATGAGCCAACAGTGTGCCCGGATGGCCAAGAAGGCCAACGGCATTCTGGCTTGCGTCAAAAACAGTGTTACTAGCAGGAACAGGGAGGTAATTGTCCCCCTGTACTCGGCACTGGTGAGGCCACACCTTGAGTATTGTGTTCAGTTTTGGGCCCCTCACTGCAAGAAAGACATTGAGGCCCTGGAACGTGTTCAGAGGAGGGCTACGAAGCTGGTGAGGGGCCTGGAGCACAGGCCTTATGAGGAGCGGCTGAAGGAGCTGGGATTGTTCAGCCTGGAAAAGAGGAGGCTCGGGGGAGACCTTATAGCTCTCTATAACTTCCTGAAGGGAGGTTGTGGTGAGCTAAGGGTCGGCCTTTTCTCTCGTATAATTAGTGATAGAACTAGAGGGAATGGATTCAAGCTGCACCAGGGGAGATTCAGGCTGGATGTTAGGAAATATTACTTCTCGGAAAGGGTGGTCAGGCACTGGAATGCACTGCCCAAGGAGGTGGTGGAATCACCGACCATGGGAGTGTTCAAGAGACGTTTGGATGTTGTGTTGAGGAATATGGTTTAGCTGGTGGGAAGTATTGGTAATGGTTGGACTAGATGATCTTCTAGGTCTTTTCCAACCTTGATAATTCTGTGATTCTGTAATGTAGGATTTTGTTTAAGGCAGCATCAAATTACACGAGGTCTTACATATGCTATGCCTGTATGGGTGGCAGGAGAAATTCTTTTGTTCCTCCCTTCTCACCCCCAAGTGAGAATAGGTATCACCTCATTTACTGAGCAAGGCTGTGCATTTTAATTGCATCTCATTAATACACTTACTCTGTGGCCTTGAATAAGTAATTAAATTTCTGTCTATGTCATTGAATAGAAAATAGCTAATGCTTGCTCACCCAGTTAAAGTGAATAAGTATGTATTCCTGTGTCTTGAAAATGTGTGGCTAAAACCAACTCAGTATGACTTAAAAATGTCAGGAAAGCATAATACATGAGGAAAAAAAGAAACACAGTTATATATGAACAAAGTACTGCTTTGGTTCTGATTGAAGAGAATGGTATTTTAGCCCAGTGAGGAAACAAAGAAGAAATCATTCCAGATTGGTATGAAATTTGGAGTGATTTGTTTCATGTTGTTAATGTACGAGAAGTAACTTTGCAATCCATTTATGCCTCTGGCACTTAATAACTTAATGCTTTTTAGGAGAACAGCTTTTTCTAGGGCCCTTAAATGCACAGATCAAGAATATGTCAGTAAGAATACAAGACAAGAAGAGTATAAATGCCAGGTAATTAAACATTCATATTGTCAGCCATAGGAAACAAAACTAATTGATTGTTAAGCTTATCCCATTTAATCTGTTGTCAGCATGAACCCAAGGTTTCCTAGAGTTTTCTTCTAATTAGCTAAGTAGGTAATTACTTAGGATTGAGAAATCCTGAATCCAGGTGGTGGGGGTTAGCTTTTTGAAGAGTCAATAAAAATATTTATGAAATAATTTGACTTATGTCTTTTTCTGGTATAGTTTGGTGGCTGTTTTGCTGCTGTTCTTGAGTGACACCTAGTGTGTATGCTAAGCAAAAGTGCCATCTGTTTCCACAAGTGCTCTGAAAACTACGTTGACTCTGTTGTAGTTTACTAAAATCTTAATTTTACACATCACCTATGTAGTTAGGGCTCTCAGGGGTACAATAAGCAGTGTATGAATCAAAGAAGAAATAATAAGCAAAAAGGAGTAATATTAACAGTAATTTTAGTTAATTTAATAGTGCTTTTGCAGTTACATTTTTCTGTGGTATCAGATACTGATTCCTGTGACACTGGCCCTTTTGCATCTGTGGCAAAATAGGAGCATGCTGTTGGTTTTGATATATTACATAGGTAATTTATTTCCCTTCTCTATAATTATACTTCATTAATTAAGATCAGCCACATCTCGTGCTGGTGCAGTCAGCACTTATTCAGTGTGCTCACTGGATGAAATATTTTATTCTTAGTTCCATGACTTCTCCTTCTAAAGCTGTAAAGCAGGTCAGTTGATCAGGGTAGCCACTGTTGAAGCTTTTCATATGTTGCCTGTGTCTGAAGATACAAGATATGCACACAGCAGGTGGATTTAAGTATTAAGTGGATGTAAAATGTAAGAAATGTGCCAATAGCTTCTACAGTATACAGATACAGCTTATCTGTGATCCTGTGCACCCATGCTCATGGTCTGCTTTGGATTTTGTACAAGAGTAAGCATTTTTCTGGAGGCTGTAGTCGTAGAATCCTAGAATGGCTTGTGCTGGAAGGGATCTTGAAGATCATCCAGTTCCACCCGTATGTTGTTAGCTGACTGCCCCCCACCAGCTCAGGCTGCCCAGGGCCCATCCAGCCTGGCCTGGGGCACCCACAGCTCTCGGGGCAGCAGTGCCAAGGGCCTCACTGCCCTCCAAGTGAAAGATTTCTCCTTGGCATCTGTGCTGCTCATGAAGAAGCAAAATCACTTCTGTGAGGTTCTGGGCAGTACCAGGCAAAGTGTTTGTAGGTAGACCAAAAGTCATATACAGAAGGAAGAGTCAAACTCGCCCAGCTGGTGAAGGGGCTCTCTGCCTGCGCAGCGCTCCTCAAGAAGCAGCCTAGTTCTAAGAGATGCTCTCCCTTCAGTGGCCTTCTTGGCCATGTGGACACACATCTGGCTAACGTTCAGCTGGCTGTCGGCTAACAGCCCCACAGCCTTTACCTCCATGCAGCCAAGGCTGTAGTTATGCATGGGGTAGTTGTGACCAAAGTGCAGGACCCGACGCTTGGTCTTGCTGAGCTTTATCCCACTGGCTTCTGCCCACCAATCCAGGCTGTCCAGAGCCCTCCATAGGGCCTTCCTATTCTCAGGCAGATCAACACTTCCGCTCTACTTGGTGTTGTCTGCAAACTTACTGAGGCTATGTGCAGTCCCCTTGTCTAGTTCATCAATGAAGATGTTAAACCATCTGGTGGCGGACCGGGTGGAGCAGCAGGTCTGTAATGGTTTTCATCTGAACTGTGGGGGGTTTATTCTGCTCTCCATCCCTGTCTTCCAGCTCAGGGGTCTGAGAGCCTTGAGAATAACTGGCCTGATGGCCAAAGACAGGTGTAAAGAAGGCATCGAGAGCGTCAACCTCTTCTTTGTCCTCAGCACCAACATTCCCTGCTGTGTCCCCTAAGAGCGGGAGATTCTCCTTGGCCTTCCTCTTATGTTAATATATTTGTGACAACATTTTTTTATTAGCCTTGACAATGCTAGCCAGATGAAGTTCTTGCTGGGCTTTTGCCTTTCTAATTTTCTTTCTGTATACCTTAGTGACATTCTTATACTCTGTGGAATTGCCTGATACTTCTTCTAAAGATTGTAACTCTCTTTTTTTTCCTAGAGTCTCAGCAAAAGTTTCCTGTTCAGCCACACTGGTCTTCTTCCCACTGGTTTGTCTTACAGCACAGGGATGCAGCCTGCTCCTGCACCTTTAAGATTTCCTTCTTGAGGGACGTCCAGCCTTCCTGGACCACTTTGCCCTTTGTGACTGACTCCCAGTCAAATCCCAGGGGATTCTCTCTCTTAGGAACATTCTAAACAGTCTGAAGTCTGGAAGTCCATAGTGCTTGGGTTCCCACACCTGGATGCAGTACTCCAGGTGGGGCCTTATGAGAACAGAGGGGGAAAATCACCTCCCTCTCCCTGCTGCCACCCCTCTTTTGGTGCAGACTGGGACGCTGCTGCCCTTCTGGGCTGCAAGCCTGTTAATCCACCAGAACCCTCAAATCGGTTAACTGAGCTTGCCCATACTTTGGGCAGATCATTTTATTGCAGCAGCTACTGGTTATAATACAGAGTTGTTGTTGTCAGAAGCATATCTTGGTATAAACTGCGAGTGGCCACATACTCAGAAGATTAAGATGTGGATTGGTCTGCTGTCAGAATCTGAATGTAATGATTGCAGAAGCAGCTGTATAGCCTAAATTTATTACTGCAGATGTGCACGAGTTACTTGTTCCACAAAGGCTGATGATAATTCAGCATAGGTTTATAATTGACTGTAGTCTGTTAGCAGCCCTTTTGAAAAGTAGATTACAGACAATATGCAGTAAATACACTGCATCTGTCAGAGGAACACCTGCTGCAATGGTGGGTGCCCAGTAGATATCAGCATCACAACCACAGCTTAGGAATAAACCCTTCTTTTTTTAGCACTGTCTAGTAATGCAGTCAAATCAGTTAAAAAAATATGTAACTTTGCTTCCTTCTGTACTAAGAGTGCTGTGATTATATTAAGTATTGAACTCTGTGGTTGCACTGTGGGTCTACTTTAAGTGGATTATTGCATGAATTAGCAGTATTGGTTAAGCACCTTAAAACAAAATGGGATTTCTCACAGCTTAGTCTCATAAAAACCCGCATCAGTGAAATGTGCAGTAGTTTTTCATTCATAGTTGTTTTTTTTTGTTTTTTTTTGGAAGGCTTTAGAGCTGTGTTGTTAATTTTATGGATGTACAAAAATATGTTTTTCTAATATCTCTAACATTTCCTTAGGGTGCTTTGCTTGTTTTAGGATGTTACTCCTAATGCCTTGGTACATTTTAGTTGGAATAAAAAAGTGATTATAATTGAATTCTGCAGAACTAAATTGTGTAGTGAAGCTGGACAGTATAAAAAGTTATTGTAAAATTGTGTACCAGGGAATAATTAAGTTACAGTTAAGTTATTATTGAGTTCTTATTGCCATGGGCACCGATTTCTAACTTCTTGGGGTTATTCCTTTTCTGCAACTTTATTTTTATTATTTAGATTTTCTTCATGTCTGTACAGGTAAGTGGCTTAATTTTCACCCTTGTAGTTGGATATCTTGCCATTGAGAGTTTCAGCTTTAGATCCAGGTTTTAGGTTCTGTTCCAGCTTTTTACTTGGTTCTCTTGCTTACTATGGTGACAGCTTTCACTGTTTAAAGTTGTCTGTCACAGACTTGGTTGGCTGATTCTCAAGCTCAGTAGATTAAGAAGGGTTTATTTTTTTATAACAATAAAATTGCTCTTTCCTAACACAGAGAAAATAGCTTTCTGAACCATCTTCAGTTTATTCTGCTGTAATTATTATTGATTCATCTATTATTGTAAGAACATCAATGTTATTCTTCTAGCATTCTGTTGTTTTAAGTCGTAAATGTACACAGTGTATATTTGGGAGATCTTTTTGTATAGTGCTATGCCTGGGGAAGAATATGTGTCTTGCTTGCTTTGGGCAGATATTTTCCCACTATAAATAATTTATAGATACATAAATTATTTATAATTTTTATTAAATAGGGTCTCCCTTTATGGAGATAGAGCTGCTGCAGGCATACGAACTTCATTCAGCTCTTGGCCTCACCTAAATCAGCGAATAACAGCAGAAAAAATTCAAAATTATTGCAGACTTTAATAGTTGAACCTTCTGAAGCTGCTGTACAGATAACACCAAACAGTCTTAAATATAAAGACATAGGAGAGCTGTTCTACATTTGATATGGATTAAAGTAGGTACACCTGCCAGCGGACTAATAGCAACTCCTCATTATGTACAGGCTGTATCAGGAAAGCTATTTTTTTTTCCTCAGAATCCATTCCCCTGGAATGAACATTATTCTGAACTTGTCATTGACATCGCCTCTGAGAGCACATTCAATCAGCAAGAACACATTTGATTTTGTTGCTGGTTAATAAGATGCTCTGTATAGTGTGTTACAGAGCAGCATTGCTTATCATCTCACTTCTGTACAAGTAAAGCTGGAAAACAGCAAGGCATAGGGATCTTTGGTGTAAGATTTGGTACAGCCTTGGCTTTCTCTGCATTCTCCTTCAGGGCAGTGTGGCACACTGCAATAGATGCAGAGCTACCAATCACAGTATTATTCAGCTAAGCTGGCAAAAATAAAAGCCTTTTAAAAAGAGATTGCAGTTTTAGTATAGTCAGGAGGAATCTGTTTAAATACAAACCTCGGTGTTTTTTATTGTTCTTTGTTAAAATGAAGAGAGAGATCTTGCAAGCGTCCTGTGTAAACTAAGATTTAAACTTAACATTATTCCTAGTCATGCAGGAAGTCGGGAAGAAAAAGAACTATGGATAATCAGTTAAAAGAACTGACAGATACCCTGATGTGTTGATCAGTAGTAATACCTAATTTCTATTTCAAGTGTGCTATAATGGATTACCATATAGATGCAGCAAAGCACTAAGCATTAAATAGATCTATGTGTTTTCTGAAAAAGCAATATTATTTCACACTGTGGGGTTTCTTAAAATATTTCTTATTAGTGTACTGAGAAACTACAAGCAAGATGTCAATAGCCAGTTTGGATTCACAGCGGTGTTGCTAAAAGTCTAGGCTGGAGTGCAAGAAACTATCATTTGTTTTATAGAAACGGCAATATGAGTTTTTGAGAACCCCAGGGGTTGGGAGAGTGAAGAATATATTCTTGGAAATAGCAAGTTGAAAGGACAACGACCTGTGCACGTGCATGGCAGAATGTTATGTCATACTGTAGCACTATCCTTGCCTTGTAACTAATGCACATATGTGAAAATTACCATTCAAAAGAGTGTTATAGCCTTAACGTCGAATTTGCTCGTAAGATTCTGTAGTTTTCATTTAATGGTATAGACCTTTAAACATATTAATGCATATTTGCCCTGCAGGAGCAAATGTGCGCTCTGAATTCAGATGAATTCTGTTCATTTCAGTCTTCTGCAAAGCTCTGATATCTTCCAAAATCACTGTGATGTTCGTAACCTAATTTGATTTTTAAAATGACTTCACCTTACTATTTGGTCATCCTGTGCAGATGATTAACTGCATCTTTGCATTTTTCCAAAGTGAGCCCATTTTTGAGATGATGAAGCGGAGAAAGGTGTGAGAAACAACTGAAGTGTCCCAATTTTTGCTGTATCAGGAGGTATTGGGATACTGAAGCTTTCCCCAGGCAGGAACTTCTGTCCTCTTATTATTTTTTTCAATCTTTAAATTGTTTTGATTCAGTCAGCTGACAAAGATGCTTTTATTTCTTTTATTAATTTTTTTTTAAATTTATAATGTAATAAACTTTATTCTTATTTATTTATTATAGCTTTTTTTTTTTTTTTTGAAACTATAGGCATGTTCTTTCCTTCTTCCTCTGTCCTCCCAACACTGTGCAGTTGAAAGTATCATCTAGCTTTTCCTGGTAGTTGTCAGACTCTGCAACGGTATTTTTGTGCCAAAATTGCTTTAAACAGGGCTTAAAATCAGCTCAGATGCCAGAGGTACTCTTTCTCAAAATAGATCTGAATTATGCATCCTCGACACATTGTCAGCTTATGCAGCTTACACCTTACTATAGTTAACTTTCTAGAAGTGAATTTCACTCCACATTTAGGTGAGATTTTGCAAGATACCAGCTGCTCACGGACTGCATGCTGCCATGCCTCTGGTCTTTCCCAAATAACAGTGAGTGTGCTCTGCAGCTTGAAGACAGGGCATGGTGAGACCTTGCTTGCCTCAGTGTGCTGTTGTGTTCAGGCAACACCACAAGAGGTGGTTCTTGGGTTCAATTCTCGATCATTTGAGATGTTCAGACTGGAAAAATGACTCTAAGAACATTGCTAAAGCTATTGGGAAATGGGCATCGTTTCTTTTTGCAGCTAAGGAAAACGTTTGTATGTCATCAGATTATTTCCCCAAATTTTTCCTAATAACAAATGAGTATGGTGTTCAAGGGTATTTCAGGGTTATTCAGTGAAATTGACATATTTTCCAGGTGTATTTTTTTTATTTATACAGAAATGCTTCGTTCTTTAGAAATTTAATCAGATTGGTTCTCAGTAGTTAGCGTCCTGAAACCAATGAGAGGGAATTTCTATCTGAGGACAAGCTGAAGGTATCTTGCTTAGGGCGGCCGTTGTTGCTGTGATGATTGCTGTACTTCTTAAATCGACCTAAAAAAATAGAAATACGGTGCATTTATTTATTTGCCTCTGAGATAAATGTGAAGGTGTGTGAAGGCCTCCCTGTGGTGTATTGTGGAATTCAGTGAGGCTTTGGTTGCCCCTTTCTGGGAGAGTTTTCCCCCGTGGCCTGGTGAAGGAGCTCTGGGGGTAGTGCTGAAAAAGAGCACGGCCAGGACGTGAGAGGGATGTGCCTGATTTATTTATCTATTCACTTTTAGAAATGCCAAATACTATTTGGGGAACATGTGCTGTGGATGTAAAGGAAGAGCGGTCTGTCTGTATGACCCGAGGTCTGGTTCCCTAAGTCTGTGAACTTGTCATGACTTCCATCTTCTGCCATGGAGAAGGGAGCGCTCCATCTTCTAGAGATTGTGACTTTCAGTGTTGTATACAGTTGCTGCAGCACTTTGTTGTGAAAAATAAAAAAAACTGTCATAATCCATCTCTCAAGCATCGTGTTTTTAACAGCAGTAATGATTGACGTGTAGGCCATCTCTGAAGGATGGCCTAAAACACAAATTGTGGCTTTCTTGGCTGTGACGCTTTATTTCTTCCTGTGAGCTTTTATGTGCAAAAGAGCAGCAAATGGGTCACCACTGCTTAAATTACTTGTCATTCATTGCGCATCCTGCATGTGGTTTTTCTGAAGACTTGATGGCATTTTGTTACGCAGAAATTTATTCTGGTGGTTTTGTTTGATGATTAAACCCCGACTGCTAGTCATGTGTGGGATTGTTCAGCTTTATTTCATTTCCTAAAGAAGGTGTCAAAACTATTTTCCCATTCAGATATAACTTCTAAATTTCATATCCTAGTAACTGAAAAGTTGTAAGTTCCAGACATGTTTTCTCTGAAATCTGTAAGAAACCGTGTGTTCTCTTGCCTTTTTGGGAAGCTGACCGTCAGTAAGTTAGCTGTCCTCTACTAATATTACACCTACTTGCCAAGTCCTAGTTTATTATGCTAACATACATATGTATTTGAGGGTCTTGAAACTTGATTTAAACACTGTATGAAAGCCATGTTTACCAAAATTAGACCCCCAGATAGCTTGGATTTATCCAAATTATTTAATAACATTACCATCCAGTAAGCTGACAGATATGTTTGGTAGCCCCAACTGTTCTGTGCAACTAGTATTATGGGACTCCATTCAGGAAAGCACTTAAGCATGTGCTTAAATTGCTTTGCTTTGTGGATGCTCTGATGAGTAACAAAACTGAGGGGAAATGGGCTTGACCAAACCTCTTTCTTTGTTTGATCTGCCTCTGTTAGCATCAGTCGGAGGAAGATCGCCGTGTATTATTCCACATAAGTGCTTTATTAACTGCATGTGCTATGAATTAAATTAGGCTAGCTTTGTGTAATTTGGCTCGGTTTCACTCAGCAGCTGAAAACACAGGTAAATCATCTCACGGTAAAAATAACTGCCCTGCTGCTCATCTCTGCCTTAGCTGGGAGATAGACCCCATTAGCTGATGAAAAGGCAGACCTAAGCCACCCAATCTCAAAATCTGGACTGTATCAATCTAACGGTAGTTATTACCAGACACTTCAGAAAAATGTAACCCAAAGTGAGCCTCTTAGAAGGAAATTCTATCTGTAACGTCTTCATTACAAAATCAGTTTATATTCTGAAATGCTAGGGCATTCCAGGAGAGGGGGAAGGGGAAAGAGGCTTCTGCCAGTGTTACGGCATTTATTTAGAATTATTCCAAGCATCTTCCTATGTAGCCAGGGAGTAAGTCATGGTGAGGAGTTCTAGTTATTATAGCTGCCTGCTTTCTGCTGTGTTTCCTCTCCGTATATATAACCATTTCATTTACGTTTTGTGTATCAGTTTATCTGTATCCTCTGAATGAGCCAGTTTATTATGGAAAGTGTGACTATGTCGTTTTCTTTCCTGCAGAAAATTTTGCAACTACTGCCTGAGAGGATATTTTACCGATGGCATTTTCGCAGTATAGGTAAGAAGGAATGGTTTAAAAATGTTCTAGTAAAAATAAAATCTGTTTTCTGTAATCACTTCCCTGGTTCTACAAGTCCTTTAAACCACTGAATGACATAGTTTTGCCCAACACGCAGGTGGTACTTATGTGTGAGATTTGCATCTGAAAATTCTTGAAACATCTGGAAAATCTTTTTACCTGTCAAAATGGCTCTGTGTTCTTTGTTTTGTGTG
Source organism: Perdix hodgsoniae (assembly GCA_035772895.1). NCBI lineage: Eukaryota > Metazoa > Chordata > Aves > Galliformes > Phasianidae > Perdix > Perdix hodgsoniae. The sequence goes on from JAPSGF010000007.1 coordinate 28,526,445, forward strand.
GTTTTGATTGCTTGCTTCGCTTTTATTTTTGCATGAAAGCTGCTGGAATTTTTGTATTCTTGGATTTACCACGTTCCTCTTTTGGTGTCTTTCATAGCTTTTAGAGCATCAAAATGGCAAGGGATGTAAACCAGTACACCTTTTCCTAATTGGGTCTCCATTTGCATTCAGAGTCTAAGTCCAAAAATTAAGAAGGGTTGTGGAATCTGTGTTTGCTCTCTTGCCAATGTGCATTGTGAAGTCTTTCACAAGTGATGACATACAAGATGTGCACACAAATTTGTTGTAATAAGAATTGTTCTTTGCCTAGGTATAGATACTGTTGAACTGGTCTCCTTTTGGAAATATGTTCTGATACATTTCCGCTTTCCATTGGTGACTGTTGAATAGTTAAGCACAAGTTACACTAAATGTGGATCATTGGGCTGCTATGTCACAGAAGCGTTTAATTTCTTCTGTAGTAGTCCTGTGACATTGTTCTCTGTACATTTTAATTCATTAATGATTGTGAGGCACTTGGTTACCACCAATCCGTGAGAATTAAAAGAGGAATTTCTCTTTCAGAGTTGGAATAGTGAAACAAAGAAAGAAAGGACAAAAATTTAAACTTTTCTAATAACTTTGAGTGGCCCACAGTTGTGTTGGGCCATGTATGTAGGATTCTCAATACACAGCACTTCTGCAAGTCTGGCCTCAGCTGTCTTTCACGGATCCTTCATTCAGTGGAGGATTTGCCAAGCCAATTGACGCTGGCCATTTCAGGCACAAGAACCTGTGGATGGCATTTGTTTGGTCAAACCAAGAGGCTCTCCATTCTTTATCTGTACTCCATGATATTTGCAATAAATTCTCTGGCCTCTGGAGCAAGGGGGGAATAGCAGGAGCACAAGAAAGGAGCTGGTAAATTCAGCCTTTTTTCCTTAGCTTTCTGTCTGTTCGCAAGCAGGTATTTTGCAGAAGTCTTCATAAGCATAGAACTGAACATTGCCTTTACAACATATGCCTAAAAAGAAAATAATAGAGTTGTCAACTTAGTTAAGGCACTTAGTAGGCTTGGCTTAAAACTTGGTGTTCTTCTGCTAGTTGCTCACCTTAAAGCATTCAGGTAATAAATATCTAATGGTTTGGGTCACTCTTGAATATTGGATTACTGAACTTTTATTGATGAGTTTTTCAGTGGATAGTATAGGGATTTCAGGTACATCTTAAAATCAGGTTCTAAAAACGCCACTGAGAAAATTGTTTAGCTGTCTTTATTTACAAAGAAGATAACTTTCTAATTACTTAAATATTTCCTTTGACCATCCCTTGGAATCATATGCAGGAGACAAAGAAAACTTTATTTTCCTCATTTAGCCAGCCTGAATAGATTACAGTCAAGTGAGAGGAAAATACTTCTATTTTAATAGTCCAAACAACTTGCAGTCTACTGAACTAAGCATCTTTGATTCATTAACAACTGTGAAAATTCTACTTCTGAGTGCTTCCAAGGTGGTCACAGCATTTTCTTTTGCTGCTTGTTGAAGTAAATTGGACAGCGTCTGCTGCTTTGGGAGGGGAGCAAAGGGATGTATTTCTTCGTTATAGTTCTTTTTTGTTGGCTGCTTGGTTTGGTTTCATCAGCTGTAATGTTTTTGTCCCAACAATGTATTTGCTGTTGCAAAAGAAATAATGAGTGGAAGGTGAAGGTCAAGGAAAGGGCTGTTGTCACATTTCCAGTTAGCACTGAGAAAACTAAAAGGAGATGTCTGCTTGACCACTTTACTTCCATTTCATCTCAATGAGTCCAGAAAAAATTGCTTTTAGGCAATTGCTTTAGAGCTAATGTATTTATGTTCTTGCCCCCTTTGAACAGTTGTATTTGGCTAAATTTATAGCTGCATTCAATAAATGAGCTTCAACATTTGGTTGCAGTTATTTAAAGCGAGCCTCGTACTTTGTTTTTTGCTTGATGCTCGTGTGTGCTAATATGCAGTCGTTCTGTATGTTAGTAGCTTCCATCTAAAATTTTGAGATGGAGAAATCCCTAAGGGTCACTTTGAAGTAAGGCTGCAGTTCTCAAAACCAGGTGAAATAACAACTGAGTTGTACGTTCTGTTATTTTGTGAAGAACTTGACTAAAAACATTTTTAACTGAAAAAATTGATATGTAAGATCACTGTAATTTGAAGCCAGGCATTTGGAACAAGCAGGTGACTGGTGTTTTTAAACATAAATCAAAGTATTTTGCAATTTCAGCAGCTGTTTGGTTGGTTGTTTTTTTTTCCCCTTAAATAGACACGAGCATCATGTCTGTCATTTTGCTTTTAATCCCCCAGAAATTTTCATCTTTTTTGAAGACCAGTGTAGCAACAGCACAGGAATAGCATCAAAGTAGCCTTTTCTGTAGTGTTTTTTTAAAAAGCATCTTAACATCTGATACGTGCCTGTTTCATCTTCCTAATCCAGGGTCGATTTTGAAGAAACTTTTGCACACTGGAAACTCTCTCAAGGTATCTCTCTTCCATGATGTATTATTTCTTTTTCGTTTAATTTGTATGAAGCAAATTATTTTACAGATTTTCGATATCAACAGTTTTTCAGATCACTGGGCTTTTTCATTCACCTTTTAATTAAAAGTTTTAAGATTGGTACTGTAGGCAATTTTATAATTCATGTCCCTCGGTTGTGCTGCTCTAATGATCTTTGTAAATCTAGAGAAGCCAGCAATGTATTTGCTTAGTGCTTCTTTTTTTCAGATCTCTGGCATGAAGTACATTATATTACATGTATAGGTTTCTTGGTTTTGCTAAACAGTTTTAAACCCATTTCTCTTACTCCAAATAAATGGCTAAAATCAAATTGTTAATGAGAAAGAAGAAGGTAAATTTACAGAATACTCTGCCTTGGGTGGTTTTGTTGCATCCCAATTTTCTTGGGGATGTTCTGCTCCTGCTCACACTGAGGACAGCAGCTTGCCTTAGTGTGCATGGAGCTGGCATTCTGTAATTGGTAGGACAGAAGCAGGTCAGCTCCTTGTCCTCCAGTGGAGGTTGGGGCCATCATACACAGTTTTGGTACAGCTCACTCTCACCCTTCTCTGCTCTGGTTAATTTAGGAGTAGGATTATTTATGCTATGACCAAAAGACTCACTAGCACAGAATTGGAGGTGTACTTGTCTTACAGTTTCTTAACTACTCAACTACGTTACTGTACTTTTCAAATTTGTTTTCATATTTTTTTTCTACAAAATCATCTTCGTGTAGATAAGATGTGAAGGAATCCGACTGTTTCTTCTCTGGCTTCAAGCACTTCAAACTAACTGTACAGAGGAGCAGATATTAATATTTGCATGCCTTGTGCCTGGGTTTCCACCCGTTATGTCCTCACGAGGTCCCTGTACACTAGATAACGTCATTAGTCCTCCTAATTCACCAGATGGTGAGTAAACACAATTTCTGTGCTGGGTGTTTCACCTTCTCCCTTTCCCTGAAGTCACTGTGAACCTGGGAAGCTGCTTGCAGGGACAGTGCTGTGTGATTGGTACTGTTTGTAGCTCAGAGATGGTCTGCATTTGTCAAGCTATTGATATATTTTTGCAGTGTTATGGCCTTCAGGTTTTGTCCTTCTGAGTTAAGAACAATTTTGTTGTTATTTTTTTTTTTATATTGAGGTGCTGAAGCTATATGAACAGCTTACTGCAGAATAAATTACTGTGTAGATTTACAGCTTATTTGTTAACCTGCAGCAACTGCTTGTGTTAATCCTTCCAGACTGCACTAAAGCAAAGGTTGGTCCTGCCCTCAGATAATCTGTGAAGATGTATGGGAAAACACAGGAAGTCCAAACAGTTTTGGCTTTGCATAACTTATAGCACCTTAGTAATTATTAGCAAATCGATCTTTTTATAGATAATATTATTTATTTCAGTATTTTCAGGTTTTCTGTGTTTAAAGCATTTTCTCTTTATTCTAGCTAAGATTTTTCCAGAAGAAATCACCCCACTTTTGCCAGCTGTCTCTGGAGAGAAAATTGCTGAAGACCAAACCTGCTATTTTCTTCAGTTACTATTAAAATATATGGTAATTCAGGTGCGGAGGAGATGTATGTATTTAACTATTCATATTGGGAGGATTGTGTTCTAATGAGCTTTGTTTCTCTGATATGCTAAAGTCCTTCAGGGTAGTATTTCATATTCTTATTGTGCTTTTTAAAAAAGTAAACAAATTTGGGGCTGTTGTTTTTTCATCTCTTGTTAAAGTGCAGTTGTTCATCTTTCTCATTAAGTAGAGCAACATTTTGTTGTCATCAGGGAATGACTATCAGTATAAAACATGATCTTCAAGCTTTTTGTTTCTTCCTTTCTTTTTAATTCCATGGCAAAGGCTGCAAGCTTGGAGTGGAAGAATAAGGAGAACCAAGACACTGGTTTTAAGTTTCTCTTTACCTTGTTCAGAAAATACTACCTTCCACACTTGTTTCCATCTTTTACAAAACTAACTAACCTCTACAAACCTGTTCTAGGTAAGTAACAAGTTTTGTCTTTTAAGTTAAACGGAAAATATGATCAACAAAAGCCAAATAAAAGGAAACAGAGTTGTGGCTGTGAAATAAGCAAGCTCAGTTCGTGTTGCTGGAAGCATCTATAGAAAGCACTTCTCTGGAACTAAAAGCATGTTATTTCAGTAATGCTCACATTTTCCTTAGACTTTCTCCTAATCTTCTACTGAATTATGTATTAGAGTCAATAGGAGCAGGGTTGTTAATGCTCACCTGATACACTACAGCCTCTCCTTTGTCACTCCTCTCTTCCTTCCTCTGACTTCTAACTCCTGTCTTTGCAATTTGATCTTAGTGTCTGAATTCACCTCAGTGCCACTTCAGTCACGTTCACAACTGGAACACAATCCTTCCCTGTATTTCAGCTGTGTACAAGTGATTTTTTCCCCCCAGATCTAAGCATCTGTGTTAATTCTGACCCAACCTGTCTCTGTTTGGCATTCTTGCACTTTCTTCCCATGCGTGTTCTCTCTTTTATTTCAGCTTGTGCAGTGCTCTTTGCACCTGAGCTAACATCTCTTTCCCATGTGCTAAGTATCCTTCTTAATCTTTTCACTGAGTGTTCCTGAGTCATCTTCTCTTTCTCATTCTCATACGAAGATGATCAAGGGACTGGAGCACCTCCCCTGTTAAGACAGGCTGAGGGAGCTGGGCTTGTTCAGCCTGGAGAGAAGAAGGCTGTAGGGTGACCTCACTGCAGCATTTCAGTACCTAAAGGGAGCCTGCAGAGGGGAGGGGAATCAACTCTTTGAAAGAGTAGATAACTGCAGGACGAGGGGAAATGGTTTTGAGGGAGTTTGAGGAGTTGAGGGAGGGGAGATTTAGTTTGGATGTCAGGGGGAAGTTCTTTACAGAGAGAGTGGTGAGGTGCTGGAACAGCTGCCAGAGAGGCTGTGGATGCCCCATCCCTGGAGGTGTTCAGGGCCAGGTTGGATGGAGCCCTGGGCAGCCTGGTCTAGTATTCAATGGGGAGGTTGGTGGCGCTGCGTGTGGCAGGGGGGCTGGAGATTCGTGATCCTTGAGGTCCCTTCCACCCCTGGCCATTCTGTGATTCTACCTTACTAATAAGACCCAAGGAAATTTATAAACTCAATTTATGTTGCAGACTCATGTTTGTTTTGGATCTTGTCTTACTCTTTACAGCTCTTCTCTTTTGCTTTCCTTTCATTTGCCTAATACAAATCACAGCCTTCATGAAAGATTTGTGCTTTTGTGTTCTTGCTTTTCTTTAGAAGTAGTAAAGTTATTAATACAAGTGTTAAATAATAAAACCAGTCAGTCAGTGCATCTGTTATTTCACACGGAGAAAATGTTGTGGGTGGCATGTTCTATGCGTTTAAACAGTCTGGAAGAAGTAGAGTTTTTTAAGATTAGATTTTTTCTGCATTTTCTCTTTTTATCTCACCAGATATTCCTGATACAAGACCAAGACCTGTATACATTACTGCCACACGAAACAATGAAAATGTCTATAGCACAAAAATTCCATATATGGCAGCTCGAGTTGTATTTATTAAGTGGCTTGTTACTTTCTTTCTTGAAAAGAAATACTTAACTGCTGTTCAGCATACAAAAAATGGAGGAGAAATGCTCCCTAAAATTATCCAGGTGTGCTTTAAAGTTTACCTTTTTTCTCTTTGGATGTGCTAGAAACCTTGCAAGTGATTGCAGCACGCTGACAGCTGCAGCAAGAAAGAAATGCAATCCCCAAATGATTAACTGATATACTTGTACGTTGATTATTTTGTCTTTTATGAAGGAGGGAGTCTTCAAAGGAATCTCTTAAGTAATTAACTGCATTTTTTTCTCATATGTGTTTGCCTTACCGGATTTCATCGCTATTACCTTTGGACTTTTAGAATTTAATCTGTAAGCTGTCAAACTTATTTGAGGCACAGACCATGTCCCTGTAACATCAAAGGCTGTTTTGTTTCCCTCTTGATTATAGCAGCTGTTTACCATGAGATACTAGAAAAATATTTCACTTTTAAATTATGGTTGAGGTTTCTGTACAATTAGGGGCTGGACATGAATTTTGTGGAAGTAAATTGTTTTAAGAGACTCTCTAGCTTCCCATTGAAAGTCTAGGATCAATGTCAGTTTTAGATTTTTCTCTTGAATTGTAGGTCGGTGTCAAATCTGGCTTGAGTGGAAAAACATTCACTAGCTATGAAAGTCAAACTGTGTATTTTCATGTTAATTAATTTTGAAGTTCTTCACTGAAGAGTTTTGAAACCTTAGAGGAGCTAAGAGTAGCTTACCTACTGAAGGTGCCTTTTAGTAACCTTTTCATTCTCATTGGAATTTTCACCTTCTGCCTAAATACGTGCTGTGCCATTGCAACAGGCACTGCTTGGAAAATGAAATCTTTTCACTGAATTTTATAGACTACTGACACCAATTAAATATTTAGCCTATATAAAGATACCACTGCCTTCAGAATGGAGCCTTGTAAAAGTTATCACTTAGCTGAAGCCAAGTGTCAGCTTTTGGCACATGTTGACTTCCTAGTTCTTAGAAACTTCGGTGCCTGTAGCCTGTGCCTTGTTAGTATGGCAGAATTTTACGAGTAAGTTTATTATGGGAAGCAGTAGAGACATAATTACTGCTCTCTTTGTGAAAGAGACAGCAGCCTTGTTGAAGTAAACGTAAAGCCAAACTGCATTTGGGTAATGCTTTCAGTTAGTGTAAGTAGCATTCTTTGTCCAGCAAATCCAGATGCAGTTTTATTCACTTTCTTCCAAAGGCTTTGTCTTCTGTCTTCCCTTGACTGAATTACTTTAGCCAGACATGGTTCAGGATGAAATGTTGCAAAATAAATGCAATGCCACGCCAGAACAGTATCTGACAAAGAGCTGTCGGGAATAATAATGCCTAAGAATATGCACCATGTATAGTGATGTGATCCTTCCTCTCTCAAAAATCCAGTGGACTTAGATGTGCTTCTCCCTTGTGCCTGCCAGCTCTCCAGTCCCACCACTACACCCCTTGCTCTTTCTTTCTTGGGGAGCAGACAAGTCAGTCAGCTGTTGTGGGCTGCAGGAAGTATGCATCGTATAGCATGTAGGACCAAATTTCTTGTTGTTTCAAAAAAGTAGATTGAAAATTGCTCGTCCTGACTGCTGGGATGCCTGTGTGCTTTATGAAAATGAATGCTGCTGTCTTGAGTTCTGAGTAAGTATCACAGATTTTTGGTATGCGGCGCTTCGGTAATTTAATTAGCTGTATCTTTTCTTCTGTGTAGACTGTTGGTGTTGTAAACCAAGATAAAAACCCTGAACTGGAAAGCAGCATGTCTTATGCAAGCGAGCAAGAGAGAAACCATTCCAATAGCAGCACGTTGTCTGACCGAAGGCTCAGTAATTCAAGCCTCTGCAGCATCGAGGAGCAACATCGGACTGTCTATGAGATGGTGCAGAGGATCCTCCTGTCCACCCGAGGATATGTTAACTTTGTTAATGAGGTGTTTCGGCAGGTAAATGTGCTTGTGTGTGTTCAGAGTCATTATTTATTGCTTCTGCTAGTGTTTGTCTTTATTTTGATATCTTTTCAATTGTTTGGGATAAAAACACATGTGGGCTTACCGTGTGAATTCCCAGTCTTCTGCTGCTATGTTGTCATGGTAGAAATTGGTTGAAACAACAGTTCCAGGTCACGTACATTTATAGGAGACACCCTCTAGCAGCAGAGTAAACATGCATGCTTTATTGAGAAGTGTTCTGTGTGGCACAGTTAAGGAGCTCCCTGTATCACTGCTTTTTGTGAGGTGGGTGTCACTGTGACAGGAGTTTGTGTGTTGAGAACCACTGTGGTGTGCTGCCCTCTGCTGGTGTATTTTCAGAGCGTATGTAAAGTTAAACTGGCTTCTGGGGAGCAGAAGGTGACAGAATGCAGCACTTTTACTAAATATGATCAGTGTTCAGTAATTGAAGATGGTCAGTGTTCAGTAATTGAAGCAGATTGTGGCACTTGGATCCTGCCTGTTTTTATCTCTGCCTTACAGGAATCTCACCAATCACTCTGAATTCTTCTGTGTTTTTATTTTACTTTTCTTTCTACCCTACTTTTCAACCTTCCTGAAAGCATTTTGTGTAGTAGCCATTCATCCCACTGCTTTGTTAATAGTCTCGCAGTTGTCATCGGACTTTTTCAGTTTCCTCATAACTTGGAGAACAACATGCTTGCTGTGTGGCATGTTTAATCTAGCTTTTGCTAACCCTTCAATTTCTGCAGACTAGGAGTAAAACATGTTTCCTTACTTTATTTTTGATCTGTGCTATTTATGGGTGGTGATGATACATGTGTATGTTTGTATATGCATGAATTTCTATGCCCTATATATCCAGTAAAATCAGTTAACTTTAAATTTAGGCATTTTTGTTGCCTTCCTCTGATATATCTGCAACACGAAAAGTGGTTAAGGTGTATCGAAAGTGGATACTGCAGGAGAAACCTGTGTTCATGGAGGAGCCAGACAAAAAAGAAAACAGTGAGGATGCTGTTACCAGCTTAGAGGATTCCTCAGCACAAACGGATGGTAAACATGTATGCTATCAGTGTTATTTACATTATTCTGTCTCCCTGCAATGTGTTACTTATCTCTTAAACCTGCTTTGAAAGTGAGTAAAAGTTTACATTATATGGGAAATCAGGATTAAAAAGTGCTGTATCTAAGGGCCAGAAATATAAATCATAACTGAGTGTTTGGTAGGCCTTACTGAGTGCAAAGAAAGATTGCAGCTCTTTGAAAAGTGCAGCTTTCTTCATAATTCCGTGTCTATAGAGAGATGATAGCAAGAACTTAATGGAAGTGGTGGTAATTGCTTAAGAACATGAAAATATCTACTAATTTGCATATACTTTGTCCAAACGTTGTATCTGTAACTCTAGGAATTAAATCCTAAGTAAAAATTTTGTGACATCACATTTTTTTTTCATGTTCATTGCTGTAACTATTGACTTAGACGTTCACATTCAATGCTACTTCAATAGAAATTTCGTTACACCAAGAAAGATGGTTGAGTTGTAAAATTGGAAGTTGTAGTTATTCCAGGCATGAATTCAAATGTACTACAGTCAGTGACTACAGAATGTAAGATAAAATACTTGACAATACCGTAGTTAAGTTTTATGAACCTTTAAATTCCACATACTTTTATGTTTACACATACATTCATGTTAACTCTGAGATATCAATCAAAGACATGACTTCCTTGCCGAAATGGACATAGGACACAGTAGTTCCCTCTTCTTGTTTTTGCCATTTGAATTGATTTTGAATAAATATGGACATTTTCCTTTCTCCCTGGTCACTAACTGAATGATGTTTTTGAAAGCTTTCCTCTGACCACTCAGGACATAAGCGCTCATCCAGCTGGGGAAGAACATACTCCTTTACCAGTGCTGTTAACAGAGGATGTGTATTAGAAGATGAGGACAAAAATGTTAAAGCTGGTGCTCAAGCTGCATTACAGGTGTGCTGTACTGAAAGGTTACAAGGCTGTAAGAGTCATGTAACTGACACTACATGTTATAGTACCATCAGCTAGCCATATTAAGTTTTATGTTGATTTTCAGATTAGAACATTTTGGGAGGATTCTAGGCTAGCATTACTGAAAATAATACTCTTCTGGCTTATATCAACTATAATTTCCTATTTTGGTTTAAGAATTTAGTTAAAGCTCTTTCTGAAATTAAAACTCTGAAATTAAGGAAAGAAACTACAAGGAGCTGATGGTTTTCATCAGGTATGATTTGACCTTCATTTATAACTATAAAAATGTATGTTAAGCCACGTGCTCATGTCTCAGACCTGGATAACTATTTTAAGATATGAGGTACATATTGTTTTTCCCAAAGTTGGTACTGTGAATTAGAACTGTACATATGCTTTTATTGTACCTCATTAATTGGAAATGGTGGTGTTTGCTTAAGCATATAATGTTGGGAAATGAGTAGCTGGAGGAGAGGCACTCCTACCTGACTGAATAGAAGAGGTACCTGCAAGACAATGGACTATGTGGTATATGCCCTTGCTGTCATGTAATGCCATCTGACTTTGATTTAGAATGATTTAGAACAGCAAAGTGGTAGATGAAATGTGAAGCTTGCTCTAAGGAAAATGAATGATTTAACTAAGAGAGGACAAGTATTCTGTTATTCTAAATCTTGCCTTTTTTTTTCCTCTGGCACTGTGTAAACTGACTGTAAATACCTGTGTCTTTAAGGTGTTCTTGACAAACTCTGCGAATGTTTTTTTATTGGAACCATGCATTGAAGTCCCCGTGCTTCTGAAGGAGCAAGTTGATGCTTGCAAGGCAGTTCTCAGTATTTTTAGGCGCATGATAATGGAACTATCAATGAATAAAAAGACATGGTAAGTTTAATATATCCAATATCTAAGACAAGAATATTAATATTTAGCTGTTATGGGAGTATTATTAGGAAGGAGAGAGAACTTACTCAGGGATGGTCCTTGTTACGTATGCCATGCTTACAACTTGCATCTGAGTTGATTTATGAGGTTGTAGGTTCTGCTGTGTCTTCATCAAAGTGCTTTTTGATTTCCAAGTTCTGCTCATTACTTCCATTCCTGAATTGTTCTTCTCAAAAATTAAGTTTTACAACCCACAGTCAACTGGTGTCATTTTGCAAAAGTTCTGTTGAAATCTTTGTGTGATCACATTCTCAGTGTATAAAGTTTACTGAGGATTAACAGGTTTTTTGTTGCGTGAAAATTAACAAGAATAATTAATGGAAACTGTGACAAAAAGTACAATTTTATTTTGGAACCAGGGAGCAGATGTTACAGATACTCCTCAGAATAACAGAAGCAGTGATGCAGAAGCCAAAAGAAAACCAAATAAAGGATACATTTGCTCAGAGCATGTCAGGATTACTCTTCCGAGTGAGTATTTTCTGTGTGTTTGGCACCAGTTTTCCATGCTCACAGTTTTTCTTAGGTACTATTGCACAGCACTATGCGACGTATTTGTGAAACATGAAGTTCTCCTTTGCAGTAATACAACTAATTGTTTTATTAAGACAAATTCCAGGTGTCAGAAGCAGCTGATTTGACCTGTTCTTCAGGGCTGTGTTGCAAACTGTGCCACCACAGGCAGATAGTCTAATTGTGGGATATCTTTACTAAGTAGGTCTACACTGTAAGCTGTATGCAACTTTTTGTAGAAGTAAGTTCATCTGGTAAGTCAAAACTAAGTCACGCTTAAGAAGGTGAAAATCTGTGTGCGTCCATTTGTACATGAATGTTACAGGCATAATTCAAGCTCTGTAATCATTTGAAAGGCGTTGTGATGATCAGTTCTGTATTCTATTCTATTATTATTGCTATATGAACAATATATTAGCTTGCCAGGAGAAATACAGACCATCTGAAGCATCTGTTTCAGAATTTTTAAATTTCCTTGGTCAGTAACTTTTATGAATATCTACCCACCAATTTCTGGGAATGTTTTCTGCTGAATATTACCTGTGTGTCTGTGTCTCACTGATAATCAACACTAATATGCAAGATGGTTTTGTGTTAATTTCAGCAAAGATGTGTGACCTGTCATTTGTTTACTTCCTCTTAGACCCTCATTGTGGCTTGGATCAGAGCAAACCTGAGTGTCTACATTTCTCGGGAGCTGTGGGATGAGCTGCTTAGTGTTCTGTCTTCCCTGACTGACTGGGAGGAGCTCATAAATGAGTGGGCCAACATCATGGACTCTCTGACAGCAGTGCTGGCAAGAACTGTGTATGGGGTGGAAATGACTAACTTACCCTTGGATAAGCTCAGTGAACAGAAAGAAAAAAAGCAGAGAGGAAAGGGTTAGTTGCCATGCTTCAGTGCTTTTTGTATCAAACAAGTTAAATATTCAAGTTTAAACTATAAAAGATCTAACATTAAATACCTCTTAATCTTGTGTAAGAACCTGATTAATCAAATATGAAGGGCTTTGGATTTTCGTGTTCATTGTGCTAGGAAGGGTAATTGGGGTCAATAGATGGTAGCTGGTTAGCAGATGTTAGTATGTGCTCAAAATGATTTTTTTCTCTGCAGCAGAAACGAATCATGATTTCTTGTGTTATGTTCTGGCATAGTCATCAATGTCAAAATTCTTTTCCATGTAATTAAATTTTATGAATGACATTCATAAATATCACAGTATTTCAGCTGCATTCATATGCTGCTTTGCAACTGCATTGCACATAGTTGAATTTTTACTTTGATTATGAAGCAATTACTACATCAGCTACGCTGATTTGAAGATGAATTATTTTTTCCATGTTGGAGTGCCTGTAAGTTCATTCAAACCCTAGAAGAATAAATGACAAAGCTAAATACAATACTAAATGCTAGAATAATTTTGTTTTTTCTTAGGTGGTGTTTTAGAGCCTCAAAAGACAGCTGTAGTGGGAAGGTCTTTTTCATTAAGCTGGAAGAGTCATCCTGAAGTTGTGGAGCCCATGAGATTCAGAAGTGCCACCACCTCTGGAGCTCCCGGAGTTGAGAAAGCAAGAAATATTGTTCATCAGAGAGCAACAGGTTAGATCTTTACTAGATATCTTATTCCCAAACATCAAGTAGCATTCAAGTTTTATATCTGCCTTTGAGTTCTGACTACTTCCAAAAGTAGTGCAACTAAATTAAACGTAGATGTTGCATACCTGAGTCTGGGTGTCTGCAGGGATATAAATACGAATAAAAGATCGAAGTATTTTGGAAAATACTTTTTATGCATGCTCTTAGAAGCATTATGCTGTATCAGTCATACATAGTTTCTAAACTTCCTTGCTGCTTGCTTTTTACTGTAATCACAAGATAAAGCCGGTATTTAGTAAGTATCCTTTCTTATAGTATTTATTTACTTCCTGCTTAATGATGTAACAACATATGTATAGCATCTCATTTTCCTTTTTTTCTTCTCACGTTTAATTCTGGACAGAAGTATAGTGGTAAACAGAAGGGAGAATGGGGTTTAGGAATGATGGGGGAATGTCTGAAACTCCAGGTGTTGAGAGAGAGACCTAATTTTTCAAGCATATCAGAGGCCTGAATTTGGTCTCTATTTTATGGTAGTGAGACCCTGTATTCTAACTCAGTGGGCTGTGGATTAAAACTCTCCATAGAAAGTTTTCTCTGTTTTTTAATAGATGTTTTTTAAGCATAATCTTTCCTCATTCGTAATAGATTAGTTGTTTTTCTTACCAGCAAAATATGAAGGTGAGCCAGTATGTCTTTTCTGGCTATAGAGAAGTTTATTTGGTGGGCAGCAGGTTGATTGTCGGAATAGAGGATGAACTTCATGTGTAATAATACTCTGGTTTCATTTTTTGTCTTGCAATAGAACTAGAATTATTCTGGCTTTCATAGGATTTCTGGTGATCAGTGACTTCCAAATCAGCAGATATAAAAACCCCTTATATTTGTACATGCAGATATAGCAAATAATGATTTCAAATAGTCAGATGTCTATCTATTTTCTAAGAGTAAGACTTTCTAGGAGAATGAGACTCAGCTACTAAAATTCCAGACATGTTATCTTTTCAGGAAGAAATGTAGCAGTCCTTAAGGGAACTAGAGAAATAGTCAGGGAAGGACTTTGTGTAGCAGAATGGAGGTTTGGGGATAGCATCTCCTGCCCTGGGGCTTCTTTTTTTTTTTCCCCCTTCCCTCAGAGAAAAACAACAGGAAAAAAAAAAAACCCACACCTACATCAGCCTAACAAATACAAGAATGCCTCTTGCTTCCAAGTAAGACTTTATTTTGATCTTCTGCTTGCATTGGGAGTTAAACAGTTAATAGCAGGGTATTAATGCAGCAGCCCGCAATCCTACTTGAATATTTTTTCCTTTTTCCTTTTTTTTTTCTCTAAGTATCAGCATTGGCATTGTTGTGAACAAAAAGGGAAAGAGCACAGCAAATGCCCGATGCATTTCTAGTACCGTTGGTGAAAAATTGATGCATTTTTGTAAAGGAGGCTGCAAGCTAATGACAACTGGATGTTAATCATTAATATATTTTAATAACTTGTCTTAATGATGATAGAAATCCTCTAAAGCATTAGCTACCTTGGAAGGTGTCTTTCTTGTGGCCTGAGAGAGTAGTTAATGTACAGGTTACAAAAGGGACACTGCTCAGCTCTCTTACAGATGATGAGAAGCAGCCAGCAAAGTAATACTGGATACACCGTTTAACACTTTACCATCTTTGAGATTATTTTCTCCTTTTGCAAAAGTGCAGAGGTCCAGCAGTATTTTGAGTGCTCCTAGCCTTCAATATTTGACTGAAGAATCCAAACCCCATCTCATAACCTGCATGTTTCATCATCCTGTTCGTAAGTGGAGAAAGCAAGTATGCTAAAACCAGTATCTGCAGAATAATTCAGGATGTAGGCTGCTTCAGGTCATGAAGCACCTGCTCAAAGCAGGGTCAGCAGTATTGTCAGACGAGTGCACTCAGGGCTTCATCAAGGCTGGAGCAAGGATCCCTAGTTTAAAAAAAAAAACAACAACCTAACAGTGGTAGCTGTATCTTTAGATTGATTTTTAAGAGGCACACTGCCCCACTTCTCAGATCAAAATGCATTGTTTTCAGCCAAGATGAGTGAATGGAAGAGGTAGCTAGTTTTTGGGGCAGGAGGGAGCATTGCTAGCAGAAAGTAAGCTGAATAAGTTTTCTACTTTTTGTTTTGAGCTGCATGTACTGCTGATGGTACTGCAGTGAGAAGAAAAAGGGATAAGTCAAATAAATACTAATGCATAGTAATCACAGGCTGACAAAACGAAGGATTCCACGTTGTATTTTCAGTGGCTGAGATACACTGTATATTACTAACTTAGGGATAGCAGGAAACTGCAGAGCTTGACATTGTAAGGTTCTTTCAAAAGCTTTGTTTTTCGTTGTATCATGACATTCCAAATCCAAATATTTTGCTGTTTTCTGACATAATTGTTGCTTTATTTTTTCCTGGAAGCTAAGCGAAGCCAGTCTATCAGCAACTGTGTTCATCTTTATGAGGCTTTGCCAGCTACTAAAAGTGTACCTCTTCTGCTTCACACTGTGAGCTCTCTCTTACCTGGTATCTCTTACACTTCTTGCTCTCACAGACTGTCAGGTACTGTACTTTAAAGTCATCTTTTATATAAATGTTCTTTATATTTTTAAGCTTTTCTGTCTGCTCTCTTTCTGTCCAGTTAATTATTCTTAAGGAGCGTGGAATGAGATGTTTTGCACTGGTTCTATTTCTCTTTCCTGGATCTGTTCCAAACACAGTGTTAAGTAATGGTGGTTGCCAGTAGGAGTTGAGCAAATTCAGTGGCAATGTACCTTGTTCTTTTTCAAAGCAGGAAAGGGTTAAAAAAAAAAAAAATGTGGTCCCTTTTAATGGTTTTTGTTGTTCTGTCACTGGAACTGTGTTCATTATCAATGTAAGTAACCTTTTCAGAGGAAAAGAGGACAGGAGGGTCTTCTCAAGGAGCTGCCATAGAAACTAGCTGTGTGCATGAATGTATGAGATAACATCACAAGCAAAATGTGCCAAAAAAGAAGTGCAACAGGTTGAGCTGCTGGTACTTGATTTTAAAAGAAAAAACTCGTTCACTCCGTGTCACACTCAGTTACAAATGAGTGCTTACAAATGTGCATCTTTTTTTCTTAAAGAATTTTTCCTGTAATTCTTGAATCTAGAAGTAAATATGAAAGATTTGTCTGTGCCTCTTAGCTTTCATGTAGTATTTGATTTCTCTCAAAAGTACTGCAAGGAGTGCTGGTTTTGTTCATTTAAATATTAAAAGATTAAGAATTACAATTTTATTGGGTTTATATTTCCTAATAATAAAAGGAAAAATTCCTAGAATTACTGAATAAATGATTTTCTCCATGTTTTCATTTTCAAGTACTTGATTTACTGAAAGTTCCCAGGCAATGGATACCTAATGTACAAAGGAGTTAGGAATATAGAAACCAAAACTAGAGAAGTTTTGCACGTGGTGCAGATTTTTGCTCCCTGGGAATTCCTATTCTGTGAAATATCTTGAGTGGTTTTCATCCCATGTTGTTTTTGGTCATAATGCTGAAATTGTTCAAGCTGGTTGATAGGGGTATTGACCTGAAAGATGGGCTTTCGTCTATTTGTCGCTTTCAGTAAAGCTTTGATACTGGCAGTGATACTTTGGGGTCAATAAACACCAGAGCATTTGGGTTTTGCAAGCATGGGTTTGTGAGGCAGTTTACTGAAATTGAGATGATGTATATCGTAATATGAGTAGTCTCTAAGCTCAGGGTAGATTGAATAAAGGAAGCGTGCTGACCTCCTCCTGCATGCTGCTGCTGCAGTCAGTGCAGGTAGGTGTGCAGTCTTGTACTCTGAGGGGCTTTGCTTCTGGCTCCTTTCTGCATAAGCATAGCCTCAAAGTCAGTGCATACAGACCAACAAGGAGGTAGGAAGCAGAGCAAAGGAAAGGAGAGGAGCAGAATATAGAAGGCTGGTGGGCAGGTCATTTTACTTTGTTTATTATGTAATAATATGCAGAAAGAAATGTGGAAGATTCGATAATTTGATAACATGGAGAATAATAAAAATGATCCTTACTTAAAAAAACAGAAATCCAGTGCTTCTTCAAGTCACCATGTTGGTACTGAACCATTTCTTCTAATATTTTGAGAAGGAAAGTAGCATTGGATGTGTGGATTGACTACGCTGAGCAGTCTGAGGGTGGTTCTCCTGGGTCACTTTGATGGGGGACTTGTGGGCCAACTTTCTGACTGCTTTCCAACAGAAAAGTCAACGGTTAGGGTGGGTGGCATTAACCAGTGCTGTGACTGAAAGCATCAGTACCAAAGGAGAGTTCTCCTGATCCCAAGCAAGAGTGCCACATTGAAACCCCAGAGAAATTTCTCCATTTTTTTCCTAGGTCTTTCATGTTTTAAACCATTAATACATCTCTCTCTAATCTTTGCTTTTCTAAGGATACTTTTAACTTCTCTGACTAGGGGTTAAATTCCAGTTTTTGTAATTTGGAGTTTGAAATACTTGAGTGGGTCACTTTTTCACTTAGCTTTCATAGCTAAGGAGTTAGCATGTGTGTTTAATTCAGAGGTCATACAAATATATCTTTTTAATTAAATCAACAGAAGTTGAAGAATCTCAGCAGTCGGAAACTTTGGCAGGAGCAGAAGCTACAGGCCTGTTTGTAGACCAAGAGCAGCAGCTCACTCGAAGTAGCAGCACTTCAGATATTGCAGATCAATTTCCATCTGATTTTTTTCAAGGTAATTTTGATGAAGCATAGTAACACTGCACACATGAAGAACTGCCAAGACTTCTTGAGCCTCACTGATGCCACTCTTACCTTCTTTGGTTTTCAGCCGCAGTTGTAAAATGTTTTTTATCCCATTTTCCCAGTAAATCTGTTTTTAGTATCTTATTGCAAAAGCTATTTTTAGGAAGTTCTAGACCAGAAATGGAGAACACAACTTTTAATAAACCAGGGCTTTATTAAATGTGTGCATTTGCAGTGTCACTGTTCACATTTATCAAGTGCGTGCTTATAGTTCACGTTTTCAGATGAACAGTTCTATTTCTGTTTTGATTGTGCAACCATGTTATGCTTATGAAAGATTTGTCAGAGCATCATGTGTTCTATTTTAATAATTAATCTGTGAAAATTTTACGGTTTGTTACCTTGCTCTGCTGTAAATATAAGAAATGTATATGTAAACGTAACTGATATTTTCTTGTCATTTGCTATGTAATTCCCCCCCCCCCCACATTTTAATACTGTTTCCCTTCTAAAATTTGCAGGCAAAAAGGCTGGGAGTTCTCATAATTTGACCACTTTAGACTCCAAGACAATTCAGGAAAATAAGGAGTGTATGAAGAAGGAACACGAAGCTGAGCATGTAAGACAAACTAGTGATTATTATGTAAAATAAATGCTCTGTTAACAAATAAAATATTTTATTGTGATTCGGATGGCTTTTCCTATTTAAAAACCATCAACTGAAAGAATGAATATTTGTTAGTCACATTTCTAGTGTGGAATCAGTAATTAAGCTTTAGTTGTCCCTTATGCTGCTTGCTATGATCAATCTGTAACTTCTGATACTGTAAGTTGCCGCTGCACTTTGACACGATTTGCTATGTATATTCTCATAAAAGACTTCTGTGCTTTTCTATATTAATAATAAACAAGTCCATCACTTTTTTTTCTTTTTAAATAATTAATGGTTTTTTTTAGAGCTACACTACCCTGGAGTAAATGTTTGATGGTTTGAAGTGCTGGAGAAAATACTTTCCTTCAGCAAAATTTGTAGCACCAGCTATTTATTGTGGATTGTTTGTCTGAGTTAACATTTGGACAGGCAAGCTTTGTAAATTTTTAATGCAGTTTTGGAAAAAAAAATAGAAATAATACATGACTTCATCTTTATTGAAGTATAATGCAATGCTGCATGGAGGAGTGCAAGAGGAATCTCATCTCTGGTTGCTGGTTCTGCCATATGTCTGGTCTTGCAGTACTGTTATGCTTTGTTCCAGAGACAAGGCTCTTTCTGAGAAGCGCTCTCATTAATCACTTCAAGAATAACAAGGTGTGGTGAAGGTGGGGGGAGAGAGATGCAGGCTTTGTAGTTGTGGAGAATTAAAAATTAACCTGGCTTCCTATTGCAGTGTCATACGTTCATTTAAATATCTTGAACTGAGTTGCAGTTAATTTATAGTAACTTTCTCCGTGTGCATTTGTGTATCTCGAAACTGCAAGAATATGATGTTCTCAAAAATACAGTTAATAAACTGAGATTGATGCTTTTTTTTCCTCTGTAGGAACCAGTACGAAGGAGCAGTAGTACAGCTGAATTGGATTTGAAAGCTGACTTACAGCAAACACATGGAAACCATAGGGAGAGAGAAAAAAGTGAGTTCCAAGAAACATGGTTATTTTTTTTTTTAAGTGTAGCAGTTGAAACCAGTGTGATCAGTTTGTCTTGTTAGGTCATGTTATGCTAATACAATATTTAAAAATAGGATCCATGGTCTTTATTCATCCTCTGCTTGCTTTAGGTGAAAGTGTTAGCAGTGACACATCCATTGGGTATAATAATGAAGTAGAGATTGCTCTCATCCCCTGGCAAGCCTCTGAAGAAGATCAGGAAGTTAATGCATCAACAGATGTCTGTGTGGATCCTGATGCACCTCGCTGGCTTCAGCTTAGTCCTTCAGATAATGCAAATTTGACAGGTATTCTAGTCTAGAAATTATATTTTAGATTTTTATTTCAAAAAGGAGTTCAGTTTGTGCATTAAAAAAAAACCCCACATGTTTTTAGGCATGTTGCCCAGCTTTGTTCAGAATGTTCTGTCAGAAACGAGATCTAAATGGACAGAGCTTAAAGAATTAAGATAATGAGAATGAACCTGACATAGAAGCAAATAAATTGTAATCCAGGAAGCGATCTCATACTTAAAAATGAGTTTCTGACTGTGTCAAAGTAATCAGCTATGTGATAGCTGATCACTTGTGCCCTCTTAGCTTGCACTAGCATTCAAGTGAAAGGATTGAAATTAATTTCTGTTAAATTTGGTTTTCTAGATTTTTTTTTTTTCATAGCAGGATATTCTGAGACTGTGCAGTAGGCTCCTTACTGTTTATTTTGACTGACAGAAAGTAGCTGGTTAATTCACAGTATCTTAAACTGTTACCCTCCTTACTTATACTTCAGCATTGCCTGTCTGCCAGTAGGAAGTCATAAAGTGTTCTCAGAAGAGTTTATTTGCAAGTAAAAGTATTTTCCTTTTTCATTTTAATTCTAATATCTTTGACATCTACAAGAATTGCAGTTATTTACTGAAATATTTTTATTCTGTTCAAGATATCTTCCCATCTAATATGTAATAAGCAAGTTAGGGGTGTTATATCAATAGCTTGATGCTGTAACACATGAAACTATTTGCAGCCTTTTTACTGATGAGCTGTATAGTTTCAAGGGAATATTTCTGTGATCGCTTTTTCTTTGAATCACTGCTGATTTAAAGATTCAGCACACCCAGTTCCATCCTTCGGATTGCCACTGTACACAAGGTAGTGTGCAGAGCAGTACCCAGCAAGGATTGTTATGCATGATTAACACAGCACTTTCTTTGCCTGTGAGATAAGTTGCTCCTATGTGTGAATAGAATGAGTTATATAAAATAACTTTAGAGGTTAAAAAGAGAAGTGGAGTAATGAAAGTGTGTATGTTACTCCAGAAGTAATGCCTCCTGTGTATTTCCATGGAAAAGACAACCAGCATCCACCTCTGATGTCCTGGGTCAGCATAATAAAATAAGAGGCATTATTTTCAAAGCAGTCCTCATGTAGTTGCTCAGTAGAATTGGCATGCTCCTAATGCATTTACTGGTTCTTGCCCAAGTTGTTTGTCCACATGTCCACTCAATGCTGTGCTACCTGCATACAGGCCAGTGTGCAGCTCAGAGCTTTCTTCCGTTTGTCATGTTACAAAACCTCAGTAATCACTGTGGTGAATACAGCCCCATCCATCTGCACAGTAAGAGAACATCTTTGCCCTGTTCCCAGTGCCCAGCTTCTTCTGCTTGTTGCATGGTTGTGACATGGAGAAGTGCAGAAAGTGTGTTGGAGCCCATGGCTGGTGGAGGCACTTGTGAATAACGTCAGCTGTAGTAGTAAAAATATGTCAGAAGCCAAAACTTTGATGCGTCATACGGCTACTTGCATTAACTTGGGTGTTTCAGCTTAATTTTCTTCTTCAACCAAACAAAGATGTGTTTGATCTTAGGATTTGGAGGCTTTCTAAAATAAAACTTTGTTTTTCTTTAGAACCCTGAATGGTGCAAGGCTAAAAATACTGTGTTGTCGTCACCCAAACAGCATAGATACATGAATTTCCCTGTTGAGAATCTTTCTGATATGCTTAAAAAATAACATTTTAACTCTAGGAATTCATAGTGCTGCCAGAAACAAAACAAAGGAAGCAAAAAGGAAATAAAATGACAAAAAAGTTAAAACAAACAAACAAAACACACTGGATGCTGAGCACTCAAAGGTGCCCCGTGGGACCATAGCTCTGATTCTGCCTGCAGACAGGCTGCTGCATAGCTTTCTCTGCTCTGAAGATAATTGCACAGCTTTTGTCATTAACTTCAATGTGGAATATTTCATTTACTGTTTAGGTATATTAGTTCCATTATCATGCCCAACTTCAGAATCACACAGTCACAGAATCACCAATGTTGGAAAAGACCTACAAGATCATCCAGTCCAACCATCCACTTATCACCAGTAGGAAATAGGAAACACCTGCATTCCTTCTCAGTTTGTATCCAGCTACCTCAGGAATTGCTTCTGTGTATAATGATAGTGGCAGAGCATATTCTTCATCTCTCAGAGTGCATCATATTTAGCTCCATTGTTCAGTTGTATTTTCAGGTCATTTTATACTGTGTGTTCTTAAAAAAAAAAAGGCAAGACTCTTAGCAATGGAAAAGCCAGTTATTGATCGAATACATCTTTTGGAGTACATGAGTTTCAGACATGCACAAAGTACATTTAACTGCATTTGCTTCCCTGCTACAAAACCTTGAGTGAAGGCAGTCTGTCATACCAAACTGACACATAGTTGTGCCATCTCTATATGATAAGCCTTTTAGCCTGTGTTTTCTTGCCATTTTTTTCTTTGATCCGTGTATTCCCTCGTGTAGTGCAGAAGGAGGAGATGATTTGGTGAAGAGATGGAACGTCTGTATAAAAGTAATAGGTCTTAACAGCCTTATTGGTTTGGACTGGGAAGGAGGTCACTGTGTTCTTCCCCTGTGTGTGGTACTTGGAGGCCACATCTCATGCAGGTCCATCATCAGCAAGACAGGCTCCCTGTACTTAGGACTTGTGGGTCTGGGAATATGCCTTCACTATTTTATTTGTTGTGGATTTTTTTCTTCTCTGGTTTATGTGTGTGCCAGACCAGGAAGACCAAAGAAGTGTCCTTTTATAAATAATTACATAGCTCCTGTCTTTTATTGCTTAGTAAACTTTCCAGACTTCACAATAACACTTCAAGCTTTTGGTTCTTTTGCCTTGAACCTTCCTTGTAAGAGTTTCTTTAGAAATAACGTGCATCAGAACTGAAACTTCATCGGAAGTGAAACAGAACCTTTTCAAATTTACAGACAGCAGTGAGTTCCTTGCTGATGACTGCAGTATAATTGCTGGTGGAAGCCTCATCGGTTGGCATCCTGATTCTGCTTCCGTGTTATGGAGGAGGATCCTGGGAATTCTTGGAGATGTGAACAATATACAGTCGCCTAAAATTCATGCAAAAGTTTTTGGGTATCTCTATGAGCTGTGGTATAAACTTGCAAAGGTACTGTATATCATATTTTCATCTAATGATAATGATTGCTTTTTTTTAAATTCTGCTTAGATTTGATGTAGGATTAGCATCTGCAATATAAGCATGATATTTGGAGGATTCTGTCATAAATTCTGTCAAATTTTTCTTTGATTTCCTGTAACTATCCCCCGTTGAAAATATTCCCATTTAATAAGAAGAATTTAATTAATGTAGGTGGCTTCATAAAACGGTAGCAGAGAAAACAGAGGATAGGATAGAATACTACAAACACTGCTCTCAGTGCAGAAGCTGCTGGTACAACCTAAAATGCTTGGGCTGTATAGCACTGTAGAACACTTTTTCCTGGTAGCAGGAGCTCTGTGTAGTGCAGGGTGTAGTGCCTTAAAGTAAAAAAAAAAAAAACAAACCAAAACAAAAAAACAGCAAACAAACAGAGAAGTAATAATATGAAATAACATTAATAAAGTGAACTTTTTTTTTTTAATAACTCTCTTTTAAAAACACCAGATAAGGGATAACCTTGCCATAAGCGTGGACAACCAGTCTACTCCCTCTCCTCCTGTCTTAATTCCTCCTCTCAGAATATTTGCATCATGGTTGTTCAAGGTGAGTTATTTCTCAGCTTTTTCACATTAGCAGTTTTTCTTTTTTGGTGATAAATGTGTGTATGCTCAGTTGCACTTTTAAGTTTTGCAGTCAGTGCAGGCTGAGACAAGTGTATTTGAACTCACGTCTATTTTAATAAATACAGTGGATTTGGTTTATGGAAAATCTGCTGAAAATACAGTTTTGCATTAGTGGACTAGCAGAAAAAAGAGGTATCAATACAAGTCTCTTTTCAGGCAACCACCCTGCCAAATGAATATAAGGAGGGCAAACTTCAGGCATACAGGCTGATCTGTGCTATGATGACGAGACGTCAAGATGTTCTGCCGAATTCAGATTTCCTGCTTCATTTTTATTTTGTGATGCACCTTGGTTTAACAAGTGAAGACCAGGTAAAAGCTTTACTTGAGCAAAAACCTCCGTAAGTTGCTGTCTGCTGATGGAATTGTCTGTATTTTCATATTTGAAAAAGCAGAAAGGAAGCAATGCTCTGCAACAAATCGTTATGTGTGCTGTTGTGTAGCATAGTCCATTCCACACTGTACATCGCATAGTCTGAACTTTCTCCTTACTCTCCAGTTTTATCTTGTCATATTAGCAAAGAGCTGCTGTTGAAACATTCTGTGTCTGTAGATTAATGTCATTTCTAGGTCTGTCTGCCATGGTTTGGCCTAATCAATAATGCATTCAGTGGGAGATGATGAAAAGGCTTAATCTGTCAGGATGTAAGAGGATTATTGGACCTCAGAAGTAGCTAAATACTCATAAGTACTGTAAGTACACTAAGCAAAAGAGAGGCTACCTAGAAACATGTCTGTGTTTTTGTAGCTGTTGCTGTAGTAAGTTTTCATCCTTAACAGAAATACTCTGATGAATACAGTGGTGAGAACTGTGCTGCAGATGCCAGCAGAGGGCACACAGACCTTTTCGTGGAACCCTTGTTGGTTATTTGCTGCTTTGAGGAGTCATTTCTGGTGCCTTACCAATCCAAAGGGAACAGGCTTGCGCAGGTTTTGTTGTGCTGGTTGTTACCAATCTTTGTTACTCTTGTAATCCCTGAGAAGGCTTGTCCTGTTGCCTAGCTAGCACTAAGTTGCTGATGTGTTGTTTTTGACCTGCTGAAGCTGCACTTAGCTGCTTTCTGCTGCTTGGACTGTGAACCTGGGTGCCTCACCATGGCCAGCTCAATCCCTGTCTGCAGTGGCCTGTGCAACCCTGCACTCGGAAATTTCATGTGTCTCTGTTTTGCAAAAGCAGAAGAAGTAAAACCATCTGCCATGTATTCTCTGCAAACTCTCCACCTGCTATTCCCAGATGCTTCTGCAGGGAAAAGGATTAATGGCACAATATTCTTTGATGTGTGCTGCCTGAAAGCAAAACACCAATGTAATGATGTGTGCCAAAACGTCTCCCTCTCAAAAACCCAAACATCCAGTTGGGATAACGTGAATTTTTCTTTACACAGTCTCTCAGCATGCTCCTTTTAGAAATGAGACTGGTTAGGTCATTTGACTCCTATTACTGGTTTCACGTGATTGTGTTACTTGTTGTTTTGTGATCATGGAGAAAAATCTTGGAAAAGTTTCCTAAGTAGAAATTGTGCAATTTTTAAATGGTGGTTTTGGTTCCCGATGAGCTGCTTTCTCATTCTGTTTTTATTGTGTTTTGGTGTTAGTAACAATTCCAGATTTTAAGCCTGTTACTTTGTTGAATGTCAGATTTCAGTCCGTGTGCAAATCTGTGGTCTAGAAGTTAAAATCAAGAAGTGAAGACTGTCTGGTGAAGGCAGACTCCACATACAAATCACTGCAGTGATTCCTGATATCTTGCATTCTCTTGCTGCTCCACCTTGTCTCTCTCTGCTTCTTTTGCCTCTTGGTGGCACACTTGACCATGAGTTTTCTCCTATAACTGTCCTTCCAGTTCTGCTTTCCCTAGCTACGAAGCTGGTTGATGGGAGCCGCGCACTCACCATGCTTTGGAGCTTGAATTCTCATACAATGGATTGATGTGAAGCATGTTCTCTATACCTATTTCCATATTTACAGTTTTATGAGCATCACGTTGCTTGGTGGGTGTTTAGACTAGCTCGATACTGTACACATTGAGGGTAGTGTACAATAAATACTAATTAAGAGTGCATTGTATGGAAGCACAGTAAATCTAGTATTTATTAAGATGGGTCATGGATGTGCTTTTCAATTATTTGGGTGGGGTCAGGGAGTTGTTTATGGCAGATCCCATCTGGTACCCTACTGACTGAGCACACAGTCCTTCTTTCACAGGTAGATCAGTGACACAGGCAGAGCTTTTCAGCAGCCTCTTACCTTGCCGTTAAAAGATGAACGTTCTCAGGTGTGAAGGAAATCTGACCTGGTTTGTGTGAAGCTGCTGGAAATCGGAGATCTTGTAGTGGAAAGAAAGATCGATCTGCTTTGTCAGGTTGTTTTATTTGCTAAGCACGAGCATAACTTTTCAGTTTCATGGAACATTAACAGGAGCAGGGAGAAGGGGATTTTCTCATGGGGGAATTTTTGTTCTGTGTATGTGACTTTCAATTCACTGGGAGAAGCAACAGAAACTTACAACTCCAAGAAATCAACTTCTGTTGATGTAGATGAGCTTTTTTTGTGGTACATAACTTGGTAAAGTTATCGTCAGAAACCTTTGTAACCTGAATATAATTGTCAGTATTTTAGTATTTTATAGCATCAAAAATGTTCATTTTTAAATATATTTCCCTGTTTAAAAAAAAAAAAAGAAAAAAGTTGATGAATCTTGTATTACTTGAGGAAAGTGTAGTTGTGCAGTTAATGGTGAAGATAAATAACTTGCACTAACTGGACTTGCTGAGTAGACACTAGTTGAGCAGAAATGTACTTGTATTTATTTCAGTAGACACAGATACATCCAGCTTAGTGGCTGAGAAAAGTTTTCTCCCAGACTGGGGAGAATGCAAACCTTCTGCTCAAATCTGTGGACTGTTTTCATTCCTTTTATCCTACATTCCTCAGTTCTGTTTTGGCTCCTCCCTTAACAACACGAATATACAGAATTACCGCTTTCTTGTCTAGAGTGTAGTGTTGGTAGGAAACAAAATAATACACGTTTGAATGCACTCGGTAATCAATACATTGTTATTTATGGCAAGTGTAACCTTTCTGCACAAGCTTGTCTTGTGGAGCATCTGAAAGAGCAGTGTGAGAGTATGTTTTATAAAAAGATCCCATGGTTCTGAGCTCAAGATTTAGCAATAAGCTCAGCTGGTGAGAAAGGAGATAGTGGTGTAACTGAGCTGCATCTCATTTGTCCGTGTCTAAGTGTCTGACAGCAGCACCTCTGTAGGAAGAAGTGAACAATTCTCTGTAGCAGTTGCATCACCTTTTCAGGTGGGAGAAGCAAGTTTACAGCCTGGCACTGGGAGCTGCTTGCAGTGTGCCCTGGGATCAGGGGACAAGTGACTGCGTGATGCTAATTCTCTTCCTGTACACTTAAGTCAGTGGTCTTAATAAATTTTACCATCATTTTTTATGAAGTTGACTGGAATTCTGCACCTTCACTTCCTGACAGAGGAAAGTGAATTGATGTTTTGTTTTTTACATGCTGTGTTCACAAGATAGTGAAGGCAGTGATTCTGCTTGCATTCAGAGCTTGACTGAAAATCCTAAGAAGATGATGTATCAAGCATTGCTCAGATGGGATGCAGGAAATGGCCTCAGGACTGTTTGTATTAAATTCAGCCCTTTTACCCTTTAAATCACTGAGGTCTGTCAGCCTTGAAACGCCTTCAGGGGCATTATAGCATCACACCTGTGCAAGACAGGCTGAAGTGTGGTATTTCTTCTGGTACCTCAGTCAGGCTGCAATGGCCGAAGGAGCGGTTAGGTCTTTCCCAGCAGCAGCCATTGCTTTGCTCTGTCACTCGGTCCCCAGCTTCAGGAAAGCCATCCTGGTCGCGCTTGCAGTTCTCCCAGTTCCTGGTGTAGGCTGCAGACAATTGTGAGATATTCTCGGGAGGGGAATTTTAGAAGATTCCAAAGGAGAACCTACTGCATGTCAGGCAGTAACTGTGTGACACTGCTGGGTGAGATTAATGGCTGAGAAGCCTCCAGCACTTGTATCCATTAATGTCTTTTGAGTTGGACGATGCATACATACACCTTATAAAAATATCTAGTATTGCAATGCACAAATTTTACAAATGCTTGCATGTAGGAAAGAAATGCATTTTATTATTGCTGGTTGCTTGCTGTAGCAGAAATGTTTGGCTTCAGGAACTTGCAAAAGTATATAAGCTTCTCCTTGTTTTATAGCTTCCATTTTTTTTTCCTGGAAGAAGTACTGAAACACTATTCCAAAATTCTACTTATGCTGCTGAGCCCCTTCCTCAGAAAAAGAAGCACTGAGAGAATTGTAATTAATGAATTGCTAAGACTTTTGGTAATTACAGTTCTTCCAGTATATCTCTTTTTCCTAAAATTTCTGTGCATTTTCTGCTGACTTCTTTCTGTCTAAGTGCCTAAACATCTTCAGATTGAGGAGAGCTGCAGTGAAAGTTGAATGCTCACCTGTGCTTACACTGTAGAAGAGGAGGAAATCTTCCAATATCTCACCAGCCTTTTATTTTTGGGAAGTCTCATTCTGCTACCAGGTCTTTGGCATCAGTTAGCATGCTTGCTGTAATCTGTTGACAGCATGTGCCACCACGGTTTTGGCCAGCAGAGCTAGAGACTGTTATCTGAAAAGCAAGCTGACGGGATAGTTCTAGCCATGGCTTTTGGAGGGAGCTTTAATGAGTAAGTTTAATACATTTACAGGTTAATTGGCTTGCCAGCGTATCTCTGGAACACACTGCTTTGTAAAGAAATATTAAGGAACACGATTAAAAATACATACTTCAGAGATTTTGCTTGTTTGTTCAGTGATATTAAGTGCAGGACTAACCTTAAATATGGAAGGAAAAGCCCAGATCTGAATAGGCTGACAGATGTCCTTGGTGATAAAATTTCAGCACACAGACAGTGAGTTTTCAACCTGTAGAACAGCACAAGCCCTCAGCACGCAGCACAGCTGACGACGGAGAAGTGAACGGCCCTGCTTTTAGCTCCATTCCATTCAGTGGTAAAAGGGAGGATACTTTATCAATAAAGTACTTTATGCTTGTCTATAAGCCTCTTAATTTGTTTAATGTATGCTGTTGCCAATTATGGAAAGGAAGCTCCATCATTTCCATAGTGAGCATACAGCAAGGAGCACGCTTTGTGTATGATTGCTGATTTAGAATGTGAAACATTTTGTATTAGAGTTGCTACTGGAGAAGAATTACCTGCTTATATTAACCCTGATTTGAAGCTGAAAAAGAAAAAAAGTCCTTGTAGACTTTCCAGTGTTTCTGTGAAGCTGTTGCTGTGTAATGAGTGGTGTCAGACTGCAGCGTCTGAGTGCTGTGCACAGGAACATGACTTATCTGTGTGGCATTGTCTTCCAAAGGCACAAGAAATGAGCAGCTTCACTTGTGTACACAGTGCAGTAAGTGCTTCTTGCCTGGATTTCTGCCTGGTGATGTTTCACATGAGAACCTTTGGTTGTACAGCATCTCAGAAACCTTAACAATTTTAGATTTCTCTCCAGACTGCAGTTTCATAAAAAAAAAAAAAAAAAAAAAGAAAAGATAAATTATAATATAGTCTCTATGTCATAAGACTTAGATTCACATATTTTAGTTTGCTGTGACTTGCTTCCAGTAGGTATCATAATTTTTACCCTCTTGCAATCTCCCTCCCTTTTCTGTGCTTGTTGAGATGCAGCACGTACCCCGCTGCTCACCCTGTTAGAGTGCACTGGTGGTGCTGGAGCAGAACATTTGCAGGCACGGACCAGAGGAAAGGCAGACCCAGGTAATGCCCATGTTAGGAGCCATGCTTTCTGCTAACAGAGGCACCTCTTCGCCTTCCCCTCCCTAATGCACCTTGCCCTAGGTGGTTCACTTCTGCGCTGCTGCCTGGTTTTATTTTTTAAGTGTGACTTTAAAAGAGCTTTCTAATGCAGTTCAGAAGGGGAGGAACAATTACCAGCAGGTGATTTACACAGTAATCTGTCATCTGTTTTCTAAATTGAGTTGTTCTGGCTTTTAATCTCTCTCTCTATTGCATCCAGTCACAAGATGTAGCTTCTTTGGTGGTCAGATTGATCAGGCTTTTAGACAAGCAATACGTTCTTGGAGTGTGTCAGGTTTCTTCGTAAGTTTTTATTGGAACTTAATTTTTGACAAGCTAACACCTAAAATGTAACGTTACTTGGAATAAGTGAATTGAATTGTTTGTTTCTTCAAAATAAAGGAAAATGAAGGATTTGCCACTTTAAGTCCTGTTTAAACGAATAATCTTCCCTGTGCCGTAAATGTCAGCCCCTAATGAGGTGTGTCTCAGGGAAGAACAGAGTGAACTTTAAGAGGAAAATCCATGTTGTTCCTGTTGAGGGACAGCTGGAAACGTGAGGAAGGCAGATGGCAGGCTATTTAGTTACACCTGTAATCTGCAAAACCTTGCACAAAAATTAGGTGAAGAATATTTCTGAAATTGACCTTCTGGTGAACTTGCGTCATTTTCTTCCTTCACTTACTTGCTGGATGTTTATGGCCTTATTATTTGGGTTACTAGATTACCCTATATTGGAACACTATGCCTTTTATAGGGTTAATCCATTTGAGAAGGACATGCATGTGATTGCTCCCTTCTCTTCCCTCCTCCTCTTTTTTAACGCCTCAGAGCATCATTTTGAATTGAAATAGTCCATAATGGTCCTTTTTTTCACTTTTCTTTAACAACATGAACACTAAATTATAGCTGTGCAATTATGTAAACAATGGAAATGCTTCCAGAATGAATGCTTCCTTTTAAATTTTCATTTTGTGTAATTGCTGAAAGGTTTGGAGCCATAATAAACCAAAATTATTTTACACATTTATCGTTCTAAAGGTCAATTATGAAAGAAGTAAAGAAACAACACTGTACAGAATGAGTAAACCAATTTCTATTGCCATCACCATATGTTTTTCTTATTGCTTGTGTTTTTCCAGTTACTGTGTACATAGCATTCAATTAAAGTGATTCATTTACTAGGCTGTACGCTGCTGAACACAGTTTACATTTATAGAACTGCGCTTCGAAGGGAAGGAAGCAACTTGCCTGTGTTTGAATTACCTGATTTGTGCAATATCACCGATAGGACATATGTTCTCACTTGGTTGCTTTCTCATAAACCCGAGTCTTTTGATAAGCTTGCAATGCTACTGAATTACTACGTGAAATCACGCTTCTCTTGCTAGCTGTGTCGCGCAGGACAGCGTGCTAATTGGGAAATGGAAGAAGATTTGTCAGATTTTACCAGTAAGTGCCTTCCTGGGGTGTGGTATCTTTCCACTCTGTTCTATTTGGAGTAAGCTCAAGTGAGGTACGAGATGTTCAGGACCTATTCTGTCCTGCTTGAAAGGAAGCACTTTGAAAGGAAGCAGTTGCCATCTTTGCGCGGTGCAGTGAACTCCCAGGTATGAAGGTGTTAAAGCAGGGCTTTCGCTGACACTTCTTCATCCTCATTTTCTGACATTTCCATTCAGCTCAGTGGCCGGAGCTGACGAAGCAGGGCGGTCGTTACGGCGGTATTTAACAGATGGGACCAATGGAGCGAGGACAGGAGTTAACGCACTTGTTTGTAGCAGCTCTTTGTACTTCCTACGTTTTGTTACCTTTTAAGCCAGGTTAGCCCAGGCTCTTTTATCGTGGCATATGTCAACAGGAGTGTACTCCCATCTGCCGCTCCGTAGGTTGATGCCCAATTATTCAGAGACCAAACACATCGCAGTACCTGGCTCTGCTCGTAATTACAGGTGTGTTGTGCTGCAAGGAGCGTGGTGCATTAATCAGCCCCTTAATTAGGAAAAGGTGGGTCTTTTGTTCTGCTCGGAGCAGGAGTTTACCACCCGCTTTATGAGCTGCCGCATCCATCTGCTCTCTCTTTTTGAATGTTTGCCTTGACTGATATTGACTTTAAAATGTATCAAAGGAAGTGATTAAAACTAGTTTAAACATTAACTCGAGTGGCATTCTAGCTAATTCGGGAAAGTGGAAGCATTATGTGGTGCTGCATTAAAAAAGAACGGTATTTATCTGGTAATATTTTAGATCTATAACGCCATTACTTCATAGGACGTTACTGCTGTAAGCACTCAGTCAAACCATAGATAAGTTTTGTCCAGGTGTTGACAGTGCTTGCAGAAAACACTGGTGTGGCTAAAGCGTATCTTCAGACAGAAACATCTGTCTTTAGCTTCTGGTGTAGAAGTTTAGCATAAGGACGCATTCTGGGGCTGAAATTTAAGTCTTCCCTGACACATCATGAAAGCAGTAAGGGCAGATACAGAAACTTGTTTTTCCTTTGCAATTTTTCTTTGCAATTTTATCGAGAACAGACATCATCTGCTCATCCGTATAGAAATAAATTTATCAAATTATGTAATGCAGCAGGTGAAGAAAAAAGATTTCGCTTTTCTGCCCAATTTCAGATCTCCTGAAAAGAAAATCCCAACTTAAATAGGGAGCTTTTCTCTGTCTGAAGTGTCTGAAGAATTGAATGAGACCTGGGGAACGATTAAAGCTGAAATGCTTAGCTCTGGGTCTGTGTCAGAGGGTGATTATGGGAGCAGTCTGTTCCTGGTGGTCTGCTCCTACGGATGA
The DNA here is from genome assembly GCA_035772895.1 of Perdix hodgsoniae. Lineage (NCBI taxonomy): Eukaryota > Metazoa > Chordata > Aves > Galliformes > Phasianidae > Perdix > Perdix hodgsoniae. Next base: position 28,558,693 of record JAPSGF010000007.1, read on the forward strand.
AGTGCAAGCTTTAAAAAAGGAACACACACACACAGAACCAAGTAAAAAGTAAAAAAGACTTTCATCAAATGCTCCCTCCCCAAGGCCTACCCCTGCTTGCTATCGTAATTATTTAGAATAGTGGATTGTAACAATCTAGTTAGCACAGGTTTATCCGTGTTACTGTGCTGAGTGCAATTGCTTCACGCATCTGACATCACTATTTCTCAACTTAGCCCGGAGGGGCTGAAAAATCCCTGACATGCTAGAGCTGCCAGCAGTGGTAAGCTACCTGCTTTGAGCTCCTTTGGGAGAAGGCAGTAGCGGTTTGTGTCATTTCATTATTTTTATGGGCACAAGACTCAGAATAATGTGATTTTAGGAAAAAAAAACACCACCTCATCTGGAATGGGGTAGAACATCCACCTTAAACTGATGAACAGCTTGGTTGTCTTCAATCCAAAGCCTTGTTTCACAAGAGAACAATTGTTTTACACTTAGAAATGGCAGGTGTTTGTTTTAGAAGGAATTTCAGACTCTCAGTGTCACAGTAATACTGAACACACTTTTTCTGCTGAAAGCACTTGTATCATTGCTGTGTTTGGCTCAGTGAAACATCACTTTGATGAGTGTGGAAACGGTCAGTTACCAACTTAAATCTCCAGCTCCCCCTTTAGGGATTGGTGGGTTGTTATTTTTAGTCATTTCTTTCTCAAGCAGGTAATTTCTCTTCATTTTTCAGGATATCTTGAATACTGTCATAAAGCATTGCCCACCTTGGTTTTTCTTCCTGGGCTTGCCTGGCTTTACGATGCTGATAGGAGACTTCATCACAGCAGCAGCCAGAGTGCTGAGCACGGACCTGCTGGAGGTGAGCACGGCAGTGCCCAGCCTGGGAGCCTGCTTCCTAATGAGCTCGGGATGTCTGCACTCCGACAGGTGTGGGCTCATTAGTGCAGTGCCAGCCGGGGCTCTTGGGGCGGATGCCATGGCAGCTGATGTGTGAAAGCGAGGGGTAAGGTGACACACTGGTATTGCAAAGGTGTTTCACCAAAAGGCCAAAGTGTGAGAAATCATATCCTCACCAACGCTGCTGCGTGTTTGCATGCTAAAAGCAGGGCTTAGATTTCAGAATCCCATTAGTGCTTTTCACTGAATATTGAAAGCACGGTGCCTGTTTGGCGATGCAGAATGTTTTGCCAAGTATCAGCGCTAACAGAAGTAGGTTTATAAATGATGACGGAGGCCAAAATAAGGGTAATGACCCGACGATCCTGGATAAAACAGGAAAGTGTTGGAACTGCACTGGAAGGAGACCTTTCTGTCCGTTTTGACTGCATGTTTTTAATGCTGCTCTGTGCTGCTGAGCGCACAGACCTCGGGGACACAGACCTCTCGGGTTTCAGCAGAAGTGAAGCAGTGAGCCTTGCTGCATTGTCCTTCAAAGCACTTACAGATGTTCATTTATTGGCGACTCTTTAAAAAAAAAATAAACAACTCATCAGCCTGATCCCTGAGAAAGCTTAAAGTGCTAACAAGGAATGAAAGCTCCACTTTCCATGGGAAGTGTTCTAAAAAAACCCCCAAAACTTAACTTATCCTGCAGGCATAAAACTTCGTGTGTGATGTATTTTCAGCAGGCCGAAAGGGTACAAGTGGTGCCAGATCTGTGCTGAAAGAAGAAAATACTTTCTTCTACTTTTCCATTTGTTAGGCTCCCCGTTCAGAAGCCCATACCATCCTCGGGTCTCTTGTTTGCTTTCCAAATATCTATCAAGAAATCCCACTATTGCAGCCCATTTCAGAAGCTGGTGAGATCATTGCGGGGAGTGCCGATGTAAAGGTAAGTGCTTTATTAGGACATCTGTGTGTAGCCTAACCTATCTTTGTTATTGAATCACTTCATTTTTACTGCACACTTTTTGTTTAAATAATAAATCCCTCCTTCTTCTCCAAACCACAACAGCACACATATGTACTTACTTGATAAGCATTGCTTTGCTTAATGTGCACCGTAAGATTAACAAAGCTTAGATAGTACAAATTACATTTTACTTTCAAAGAGAGTGAATTGGCTATAATCAAATATTATGTTTTCCAGCCAGATGTCTGCAATGTCAATTCATTAAATGGTGGTGGTGGTATTATTTAAAGTGTCCATTCAGTGCATGTCTGTATATTAGCTTGTCCTCTAAGAAATGTGGGGCGTGCACAAGGGGGAAACAGTTTTTGCCTTAATGGTGTTATAGTAAAACGTTAGGTAAGTTCCCCAATTAGACAGAACCCGTAGCTTTACATGAATTATCTTTGTCCAATAAGTAATTTTGGTGAGATACCCTGAGATGTTAATTGTCCTACTGGATGGAAAGCTTTGTAATTCAATGACTTTAGCAAAAACAGTCTTGAAGGAGGAAAAAATACACACTCTCTCCACCAAAGACCCCAACAAATATGACCTGGAGCATCACTTGCTGGTGAAACCCGCTCAATTAACCTTGTACTAGCCTCCATAAACTTGAAGCACTTTGCTAATCCACTGCAGAAAATTAGGTAAAGGTAAGGAGGAATCTCTGAATTCCTTTTGTGGCTCTTGAAGGTAAAAATGGAGAGAACACAAAGCCTTTAACACGTACAGCTCCCACTCTTGATTTCTTCATTAGGCCCCAGTTTCTCATCAGAAGAATGTTAAAGCAGCCTAGATTTTAAAAGTCTCTTTTCTGTATTAAAGAAAACACTGATTTTTTTTTCCAAAATATGGCTTTCTCAATGCTTGAACACCATATATTAGGAAGTGCAGAATACTCACAGTTAGTAAATACCTGGAACTCTGAAAATGAACTGATTTCCATCTTGCTGCCTGTACATGATTTTGAGTCAATTAGATTTATCCACAAGGGTCTGTATGCCTGAATTATAATGAGCAAGTAATTCTCCTTTGACAAATTAAACTTGTGTAAGTACTTTAAAATAGCCTGAGACTTAAAGTTCATTTTGTTTGTAATTACATCAAAATTAAACAATTATAAATAAAGTGAATACATGAAGAAGTCACTCATTCTAATTTATTGTATTGTTTTAGTGCTACCTCATTAATATTTTACTGAAGAATGCTACAGAGGAGCCAAGTGAAGCAGCAAGGTAAAATACTGAGTAAAGTAAAAAATGGGAGTATCAGAGAGTCTTTCTCCCTACCCATTTTTCAGTCTTTGTACAGCTGAATTTTTTATACCTTCCCTGTGTTTTGAACTGTTGAGTTCTTCAGCCCTGTTTGGATAAAGTCCATTCTGTGCTGTTAAGATTTTGACCTGCTGTGTGACCTGGGAGAGGTAAAAGAGATCTTTGTACATTGCTTCCCCCATCTTTGCTCATTCCTTTTATAGAGTCTGCTTATATTTTGTCTAATTTGAAGAAAAAATATTTGTTTCCCAAAGATGGCATATATTGTGGTTAAGTGCCTTGCACTTCCAAAGTTCTGTTCTGTTTAAATGTACTTTAAATTGGAAGAAATTGTATCTTAGTTGTGCTGGGCTAGTTGGTTTGTTTCTATTTTTTTTTTTTCCTGATTGATTGAGGAATAGTCTTTGACAAATTCCTTCAAGATTCTTTGTTAGTAACTATACATTGCTACTGTACAGTGATAGGTACTGCCTGATGGAGGAGTGGTTCATTCCAAAGTGCAAATTTGGAAAGAATGAAGGGTAAAGGAAAACTGGACTTTCTTAAAACTTCTGACAAAAATACGTTCTCTTTCAAAAAAGGTGCATAGCCATTTGTGGCCTTGGAATTTGGATATGTGAAGAACTAACACAGTGCACAAACCACCCTCAAGTGAAGGAAGCAATCAATGTCGTAGGTGTGACACTGAAGGTAATACTGCAGCAGTGTCTGTAGTTAATAAACATTTTGTGAAAGTGGTGCTTGAAGTTTTGAAACAGTTACTGATTATAGGAGCACAGCCTGCTGGTTGGTCTTTGTTGCTTAAAGCAATGGCAGGACGTTACTTCAGACTCTTAGCATGATGTTAGGACTATGACGTTGGCCATCATCTAGAAGATAGATGCCTTCTGGTTTTGAAGCTTTGCATATACTTAGTAGTTTATTATCTCTGGTCAGAGTGGTCCAGATTCTTACTGCTCCTTTGAAGATGCTAAGGAGTAAATGTGCAGTTCTTCAGTTGGGGCAGTTGTGACATCCTGTATAAAAATGCAAACGTTAAAAAAAAATGGCATGTGAATATGCAGCTAGTGACTCCTATATATAAAATAAGAGAATATGATATTATAATCTTAAGACTACATAGTTAATGTTGTCTGCTGTTTCCTAATGCTGAGTGTGTGATTTTGCATACAATTTTTTTTGATTGTACGGATGGAGAATAATTTAAGAAGTAGAAAACAAACTGCATCGTATCGGGGCTACGTATTTATTTTGTTTTTAATTACCTTTTCTTCTCTTCCAGTTTTCTAATAAACTGGTAGCTCAGGTAGCCAATGATGTTCTTCAGCTGCTTGTTTCTTACTGGCAAAAACTGCAGGAGTATGAATCATCCCTGCCCAGAAAAATTACCGAAGTACGTCAGTTTAAGATATTTGTTTGGAAATCATATGTAAAGTTGTCTTAATTCCTTGCTTGAGCTACTGGAACCCCAGCTGTCTGTTAACTTTCTGTTTCTTCTGAAATTATTGTTAGGAGTTTTACTTACTGTAGTTGGAAGAGCAGCATGCATTTCTCATCTGTTATTTTCAAAGTGTTCAGCAAAACTTTCTTTCCCTGCATGTTGATTTACAGGGGCAGCTAAATGCTTCTAAGAGACTTTAACCTTTTTCATGCCCTGTTCAAATGAAAGTTTGTTCTCTGCCTTTATAGTGAAAGGAGTTAAATGTCTTTCTCAAATTCTGCTTCTTTTAACGTAGATCCTTGTGGCCACTATTGCTTTTCTTCTGCCAAGTGCTGAATACTCCTGTGTGGAGGCAGATAAAAAGGTATGTCACTGAAGTGAGGAGTCTCTGTTCTTTCTTTGTGCTGTTTGAGCAAGACATTAAGTGAAGTGGCTCTGAACCAAAGTCTTGTTTCAACCTTCTAAGCGTAGGCATTTAAGGATGTGTGAATTTAATTGATAATACCTAAATACTGTGCTACGTGTTTCTGTTTAGTTTATAGTTTCATTGCTACTTTGCTTGTTGGATTGGTGTATGGCATTACCTATGAAAATGCTGCTGGAGCCGGTGTCTGCTGGTGTCCTTGAAGATCAGCACGCGTCCAAAGCTCCTTTACTGGACTATATTTACAGAGTGAGTATGATTTATTATGCCTAAAAGTTTAAAGATGCTTTTTGCAGATCCTCTTAGGCACAGGAGGATTTTGAAGCATGCTGTAGAGAAACATGAATTCTCAGGGTGTGGGCAAAATCATACAGGTGAGAGGTCAAGAATTTAAAGTACTAAGACAGTAAAATCAACGTGATGGATCTTGAGAAGAAAAGTGGTTTATTTGAGGTAGAGATGTGGAACACAGAAAATGACAAAATGCTCAAAGCACTGATCCAGAGCAACTCATCTCAGCAGAAGTATTTGAATAATTTGGAGTGGCCTGTTAAAATGCAGAAGTTATTAAATGCAGAAGAAGTCCTGAACTGAACAGTTAGAGTACAGAACGAGCAGCAAAAAAGAGAGTTCTTGTAAAAGCAACGAATTTAGACATGGGTGTTATTGTAGCGTGTGCTGGCTTTCATGATGTAAAATTACAGTGGGTCACTCCTTGCAGTCTAAGTTGGTGCTGCTGACTGTTCTTCATCACCCCTTCAGTCCCACGCTTGTCTGCTCACAGGTTTTGCACTGCTGTGTGAACGGCTCCAGTACGTACACCCAGCAAAGCCACTACGTGCTGAGCCTTGCGGATCTGTCGTCTGCTGACTATGACCCGTTTTTGCATCTGGAGAATGTGACGAGCTGTGAGCCAGCACAGTGCCACTCTGCCACTGATCTGGGCAACCTGCTCACTGTTGCTGAAGGTAGGAGAGCTCACAGAGCATGCTGAGGGCCGGCGTGTCTCTGCTAGGATGTCAGAGTCAGCAACAACTGAGATTAGCTCTAAGTCAGGCTTCTTTTGGGAGCGTGCAGCAGCCTTTCTCGAATCTTTTATTATAAATGGCTGCATGATTTACCTGTTCTGAGTGATTTCAGAATGACATGTGGGATTTGAGCCAAATTCTGCAGCTGCATAAATGCAGTATTCCTGCTAACTCACAGTGCTACCAGTGTCAGAAGTGAAAAGAGATTTGGATCTGGCTGCATCGTGTTACACACTCCTTAAAAGCAACTTAAGTATGTATGCAAATATATGAAGCAATTTTTGCATAAGTGTTTTATCTTAGAAACCACCTTTATTTCAGACACTGTTAAAAGTTTTCAAAGCAGTGGCTGTTCAACTATGAATTAAATATTATCATGTATTAGTGTGCCTTAGTTAATTTCTGCAGAAGAATCAAAAGTAAAGGTACAGCGTTAGGTAGTGCAAGCTATTGTTGGTTTTGCAATGTTGCTTTAAAATAGCGTGTTCAGTTTTTGATACTTCACTGTTTTTGAGTCCTACAGCTTCTTTATTTCTTTTTTTCTGTACACACATTTTCAGTTTAAACTAAAAGAAGGAAACACAAAGATTTGTCACAGATCTCTTGCTTAGTAGGGGCATTGTGAATAGCAGAAAGAGAAGGGTCCGTGTCAGGTGTGTTGTTTTAGTTAGAACAAGATGTTTCTCATCTCAGAGATGTTAGTGCTCTACAGTTGTTTTGGTTTAATTGTTTGAAAAAAAAAAAAAAGAGGAAAACTGGAGCAGGCAGAGATTTACTACTGGGGAGTTCAGGGAAAGAATATGGAGCCTGTTTTCCTGAGGGGGAGGCTGAAGATTTTTTGGCGGCTAGCAAAACGAAAGCTGAAAAGGGATATATGTACCTGTTGCCTAGAAGTATATTAGAACGTATAAATATTAAAGAAAGAAAAAAAACATTGTAGACTAAAGAAAAATGAAGTTAAGCTGCATATGAACAAAGTTACCATAAAAAAGAGAAAAAATCTGAGTATAAGTAGGATATAACTCTGGAACAGTGCTCCAGTAGAAGAACTGTGGGCACAGCACAACTCCGGAGCCCTACTGGTTTGAGATAACTGTGATGCATTTGCCTGTGATGAGGGCCTGTCTGTGGATCCAGAGAGTCTCCCACCTGATGCAGTGAACTTTACAGTGATGCTCTTTTCAAATGTCTGCTACAAATGGAGAAGCATTGGTTTTTAGTCGCACCTCTCCATTGCTTTTGCTTCCTTTCCCCTGTTCCTCTCTTGATCTGACTGACTGTGATGATGACTGTGGGAATGTGGGAGGTAAGGAGGATCACCTTAATGTGCCAGGTGAAACTGCAGTGATAGCAGGTGTTGTGGGCCCCCTGTGCAGTGCTGTGTGTGCTTCTTACAAATTGTATGAAGACATGGATGTTGCTGAAAGCGAAATTTCAAAGAGTGTGTTGAGTGAGGATGTGTGGTGGGTAGAATTGCTTGGGCAGTGGTTGTAAATAGTTTCTTGAAAAAAAGAACGATTTTGAAAATAACCAAAGCAAACTTCTAAAGCAAGTCAGAAATTTGCAGATGCTATTTTTAATTAACTCTTGTTAGTTTTACTGATCTGTTACCTCTTGATTGTTTTAGAAAAAAGGAGAAGGAACTTAGAACTAATACCTTTAACAGCACGGATGGTTATGACTCATCTGGTGAATCATTTGAGCCACTACCCACTCAGTGGAGGTCCTGCCATCCTCCACAGTCTCCTTAGTGAGAATCATGACAACTCATATGTGGAATCCTCTGAGCTGTCATCGGAAGTGTTCCGGAGCCCCAACCTTCAGCTCTTCGTGTTTAATGACAGTACTCTTATATCATACCTCCAAATTCCTGCAGAAAGGAGGAAAGACACTGAGCCAGCAGTAGCCCCCTCGGATGTAAGGGTAATTGTCAGAGATATCTCAGGGAAGTACTCTTGGGATGGCAGAATATTGTATGGACCTTTGGAGGGCTGCCTTCCACGGCAGAGCACAGCAAACTCATTTGTGATTTCAGGCAGTTCTGAGCACTATTTCAGTTCCCAAAAAGACATTTCTCAGGTGGAAGAAGGAGAAGATGCTCTTGACAAATTACTGGAGAAGATTGGTAACACTAGTCCTGAGTGCCTTTTACATCCCCAGCGGAAGCTGAATGAGCCATCACCACCACCCTTTGGTATGAGCTACGACCAAGAGAATGCAATCACTGAAGCCCTGATGAGGCAAAGTACCCAGGAAAACGAGTATATTTTAAAATGCAGCTCAGACTTTAGTATGAAGGTGGCCCGTCAGGAAGAACCGCGTCCTGCTGAACCTCAAGCATCCTTTTATTTCTGTCGGCTGTTGCTAAATGACTTGGGAATGAACTCCTGGGATAGAAGGTAGGAACAGAGGGCTCAGGACACGTTTACTGTGCTTTTGCAGCCTCTGACCCCACCAAAAATCCAGATCCACACACTGTCCTCCCCTGCTGTAGCACTGCTCTTGGGACTTACAGTCATCCCAGGAAGACTTGTTAGTGTGAAATTCCATAACTTACTTATGAGTCTGATGATTTTCAAGGTAAATTTTGCTCACTTCTACTCTCAAACGTATGCATACTTAAAAAGGCAAGAATTATGTAGCTGGTTGGTAGTCAGAGCACAGGTTTGAACTTCTACATATACCTGCATCCATGAATATTTTTAGTAGACAACTGCAGATTATTTGGAGTAGAAAGAAAGTGAATTTTCATTAAGTTATGCTAAGTTGATAATACTTCCCTTCTCTTAGGAATTTGAATGAGAAAATAGAGTCTATACCTTATTACATTTTCTTTCCTAATTATTTGTTTATATTTACAGGAAGAGCTTTCACCTCCTTAAGAAAAATTCAAAATTACTGAGAGAACTGAAAAATCTGGATTCTCGCCAATGGTAGGTAACGTTTAGTAGCTCAGGGTTTCAAAAGAAAGAGTAAGTACATCACCAAAACCAATCACTGAAATTGCATATGGTAGCAGTACAAAAACTTGTATGAAGATACAGAATTTTTGTTTCTAAAGAGTTGCAGCGCCTGAATGGACAAGCTGTTTTCAATGGTACTGTCTGCATAGAATTCAAAATAACAAGCAGTAAGACACAACAGTCTGTTTCCTGTTTTCTTTAGCTGAGAGGGGAGGGAAGAAGTTGCAGAATTTTTGATGACTTTGGGCTCACCCAAAGGAATTTTCTGCAGATTGATCCCTCTGTCAAGGGCAGTACTTTAAGGGATCATCTTCATTCCACTCTTTTACAGCCAGGTAGAATAGAGTTCTGAACACTATGTTTCATTTTCATTCCTTGGCACGTTTGCAGAATTGCAGAGTTCTGATTTTCTTGCATTCTGACAATTTTCATACCAATCAGTTGTAACCATCAGCCTGGTAAAACTCATCCCAGGAGCTAAAAGTCAGTACATGCTTTTTTCTTTCTCATACATCATTACTCCATAATTAAAGTTCTGTTGGTCAGATTTTACTCTTGTTAACAGCTGTGCAATATTACTGTCTTCAGCAAGGTTGCACAGATGTAAGTGATTAACCCTGTAATTGGAACTTGATCATCAATTCTTTGGCTGATGCACAGAAAGAATGGCCCTTGCTCTGCTCTCTGAACAGCAGTGTCTCTGCAGTGTGATTGTGGGGAAGAAAAAAAGAAAAGGTGAACGTACATAATTCTGAAGTTAAGTGATGTATTTGTGTGCATCAAAGGAACATATATAGAGTAAAATATGGTTTTAGAGTGCGGGTGATATAAAGAATAATTTGACCTCTACCACTTTTCATAATTCTCATTTCTTGTTTTATCTAATTACAGCCGTGAAACTCACAAGATTGCAGTGTTTTACATTGCAGAAGGACAGGAGGACAAATGTTCGATACTGTCCAATGCCAGGGGAAGCCAGGCATATGAAGATTTTGTTGCTGGACTGGGTTGGGAGGTAAAATCACAAATTTAGGCAAAATCGTGATTTGAAGACCTATGAAAATCGAGTGTAAGCCAGTTAAAGTAGGTAAATGGAGAACAAACTGCTTATATACCTGCTCATTTGTTAATTAAAGAAAAGTAAATTTTAATACACAGTAATATTTAGCAGTACTTCGAAGGTCATTTTATTTGGCAGAATTCTGTAAATCCAAATGTTTGGGATGTTCACATCATTTCTACAAGCTGGGATATATTGTAGGCTATTTAAGGCTTCTGTTAGCTATCAGAAATGGGGAAACAGGAGAATGTTGTATTACAGAATACAAAGAGGATGTTTTTTAGCTCATGTGTGACATGGTCACATGAAGCTGGAAATAAACGTCTTTCCATTCTCCCTGCTATAACAGATATTGCTTGGAAGGTGAATTTAAATCCTCAGTCCTATGGTGTCCCAGGACTATAGTATTTTAAATGAGTAATATTTCCCATGTTCCTCAATTTCCCAACTCTTAAACTCTCAAAACCATTACTTATTTTATATCCCTCCTTGCTTTTTCTCTGCCTTTTGGTCAGATTTTTCTAGCCACCATTAGCTCAGCCAAGAGAACTAGAATGCTTCAGGGAGTTTTCCTAGAGCTTCTCGTCAGGTTGCAGTGGTGGTCAGATCGTCCCCTAACAAAAGTCCTGAGTGCATTTGTCAGAGTGATTGAAGAAGGAATTCTTCCTTTTTCTTACGCCTTTCACCAGCAGGGTGTACAGCACTTCTTCTACCTCGCTTGTTTGCTGTGCACGCTTAGCAAGCACAAAGTGCAATCCCTTATAATGTAATTTCATAATTTATTATCACTGTTGTTGCACATCCTGTTTCTGATGGGCTGGTGGTGCTGCAGTGGTCATTTTAAGAATGCTTTCTGCATTGTTAAAAGCTGTAGCTTAATTTTACCTTAGTTGTAGCTCGTTTTAGCTCTTCACATGGTTGGGTCACTTACCCAAGCAAAGGAGTGCTGCACCAAAGGCAAAAACACTTGAGTTTAGTTAGTTTTGGTCAAATGGTATGTTGGTAACCTAAATGACATTGACGTTTCTGTTTTTGGAGGGGAAATACACGGTAGCTGTATTTCACATCTAACAATTTAAGAGAAATAAAGTCTACGAGGAGAGGTAGCATCCTCAACTGGACTGATGCAGATGGGAAAACATAAACTTGAGACACAGAATTGTCTTCAGAGGAGCATTTTCTCTGAATAACCTTTTAGAATAATTTATTCTAGAATGTTTATTTTAGTATGGAATTTCTTCTACAGATATCCTTAGTGCTTATGTCTTCTCTGCACTTGTTAATTAGTTCTCGATGTGTATGCTTTGGGTGGGCCACATGTAGCCCTTACAGCACTGTTGCTCCATTGCTGATAGGAAGGTAGGATAGCCTTAAAGATAATCACTTGGTATGTAGTTAAGAGTTGTTCATTTTTAGTAAATGTCAGATACAAGAATGGGAAACCAACAGATCTAACGCTAAGATGACAAACCTGTACAGAAAGATTTATCTTCCTTTGGGATGGTTAGTGTTGATTTGTAAATAAGTAGGGTTACTCATCAGTCCTTAAAAGAAGACAGAATTTTCTAACTACGACTGTCAATCATTTAGGTTGATCTCTCGACACATGGTGGGTTTATGGGTGGCCTGCAGCGCAATGGCAGCACTGGACAGACAGCACCCTATTATGCTACCTCTACCGTGGAAATCATTTTTCATGTGTCTACAAGAATGCCATCAGATTCAGATGATTCACTGACCAAGAAGGTAAGTCAGTTGCTGTGTATGTATTTCAGAACACGCGATTTAGTTTCTGCGTGCTTAAATGAAGGTTTACACTCAGAGCAGATTGTGCTGACTCGTCCTAGCAGGCTATGTTTTCTGTGCCACATGGTGCTCTGCAGCTAGATTATCTGAATTAAATGGCATCTAAATTCTGGATTCTGCAACGCAATTAACATTTCCATGGTAGCCTTAAATACCACCATTAGTAATAATATTAGCAATAATTTCATTTGTGTGTTGTCTGCCTGCCAAAACTGCTGTAGTGTGGTAGAACAAAACAACCAAATGCAGCATAATAAAACTTTACAGATGAACCGTCTAGTGTGTACCAGAAAAGAAAAGAAGTGAAAGAGAAGTGACACGCATAATAGTAAAAGCAGCCAGCTGATATTTAAAACCATTATCCAGTTATTCACAATTGTGACAAGCAGACTCTACTTCAGAGATGGCTAGAACCCAGCCCAAAATTTCATTGGTATCAGTACTTAATGGTTTCTCTTTGATTTGAGATTATGGTGCTTGCCAACTGCTGCTTAGTCAAAGAAGATTTTAGGTGCATAGCAAATCTTTGCTATTTTAATTAGGATTGGCAACTTGTCCTACGCAGGTTGTTAATGTGCATTAATGCTACTACTGCCATCCAGTATACCACCTGATACTGTTATGCCCTGGAAATTAGCTATAAATACCACCAGATTTTTATTTGTTCTTCAGCTAGTTTTGGAATGATCTTTTCCTCGAAATAAAAAAGTGGAATTTCCAACCACTCCTGAAAACTTGCCCCATAAAGATGGATTGCATACCTCATTAAAAAAAAAAGAAAATTACGTGTTGTCTTCATGTATGGATCTTGTTATCTACATATCAGTAGATTTACACAGTCATCAGGGTGCTTTAGGATAAGGAGGTAGGGCTGTGGTGCACATTAAGAGACAGAAGAGTATCACTGAGCCATGGTAGGGCTGTCCGTACTTCTTTGTATCTGTTCCTGGCTGGGAATGCTTTATAATTTCCTTCAGCAACATACTGCAAGGCCTCACTCTTTGTACCATGAAACTCTATTTCGTATTATCTGCTTTGCTTCAGTTTAAGCCCATTTATTCTTACCCTATCCCACACGGTTCTAGAGAGCAGATTACTTTGCTGCAGACTTACTCATGTTTGAGGTCTCAGTCTTTCTTTTGGTGGACTAACTGTGGTCATTTAGACTAATCTTCCCTTCTAAGTCATATCTTCTGGATGTGATGGATACCTAGCTTAGACAGTGAAATATCTAGTCTAGCTGTTGAGTAATGTATCACCTGGAGAAGGAAAAAGCACATTCTGACAGAGCCCAGGGGAAAAAAATGGGTTTTACTGGCAAATAGTTTGTTTTACTAATTCCTCTAATTTTTGTTCCGATTAGTAACTAACCATGGAGCCATGGGGATGGTCTGGTTATTCTATTTAGTTGTCTTCCCTAAATTTACTCTAGGAGAGTTTCTTCTTCATGAGAAACAAAAAGTGAAAGTATTCAGTATTTTCCCGTCTTCAAGTCTTGAACTGTTAGGAAACGAGGCCAGCTCCAGTACAAGTTATCAAAAAAATACACCTTGAAGTGGTTGCTCTAAAGCTTAATGAGACTTTAAATATGTTAAGGAATAGAAATCCTGCTGGGATCCAACTCTATTCCTGTAAGGCAGGACAAAGCTTTGGGCAACCCAGTGGAACTTGGGAGTTGGCCCTGCTGTAAGCAGCGATTTGCTCTGCAGGACTTCAGGGTCTTGATGGGGTATCTTCCATGATTCTTTTGAACAAAACAGCTTTATTTAATTTGCTGTAGCTGTTTGGTAAACTGGAATTCATTTCTGTACGACTTCTTAACAGACTTCACTGAGATGCAGCTAAGAGTAATACAACAGCAATATGCATTTCATGGGGTTGATAGATCTCTAATTTGTTGGCAGTGCTGATGGATTAAATAGCTCACATTTGAAACCAGTACTTTAAGCATGATTACGTATCCAGACCATTTCTAAGGATGGTATTAAATGTGCTGCAAGTTAAGAGCTCTTACCACCTCAAAGGTAAACTCTGATGTCTGTTTCTGAAATGCCACTTGTGAATCATGGCAGCAAGGAGGCCACATGCTGAAGTACTCAAAGGCACATAGTACCTATTCCATTTCAGTTTTTGCTACAAAAGAAATATATGGCGTTAGAGACCGGTGTTACTGAGAGGAGAAAATGTCATCATGCTCCCACTTGGGATGCAGTGGGGGGACCATAACCTTTTTTTTGCCTTCCTTGTGCGTCCATCAGATAGCGTTGTGTGAATGCTGTTCAGAACCCTCTTATCTCCTCAATCTTTGTCATTTCTGTGGTTTCTTTGCTTATTTTGCCTATGGACACAGAAAGAATTCAATACCAGTCGGTTTGCTTGGCTCTCGAGCTCTGGAGCTGAACAGAAGGTCTTACCACCTGCTGGCCAAGGAAGTAATACAGCAGACCACAAGTTTTGCGGGCTAGGGAATGGAGCAGATGCAGTAATTTTACTTAATATGTTATTCTGGTCCTTCATTTTTACTGAAAATGAAGATAAATTCGTTTCTGCTATAAATTCACAGGGATCAGTGCACTTCCACTGAGAGTGAACTCAGTCCCTGATTTTTGTGCATTAGTAATTTGTATCTTGTATACCTTTTCTATGAAGTATAGGCTGATACATTGTTCATTCAGAAAACTGAATGTAAAACGGAAACACCAGCAACAGAAAACAGTAACTACCCCAAGCCACTCCAAATAAGTCAGCCCTGCAAGAAGTAATTTCTTGTACAGTTACAGAACAACAAAAATTCAGCTGCTATCTATTGCTGCTCCTAGGGTTCAGCATCACTGTTTCTAAGTTTTTTTATCTGGATTTCTCGTGGTAAGAATGAAAATCAATCAGAGTAGCAGCATCCTACAGTCCCCCATCTTGTTCTAGCTAAATTGCATCTAACAGTTTAAAGATGGGCTGCAAAATTTTCAAGTGATTTATTCCATCTTCCCCCATTGTCATAGCAGAACTTTTTCAATTCAGAAATCTGCTTGCAACCCCATACTGAACTCTTGCTCCTTCGCTGCAGAAATTTGTTAGCTGGAGCTAGATTAGATTTTTAGCAGCTAATCTAACTGCTGTAGGGGTTTGCAAAGTGGGGACAGAGCTGTGCTATTGGATTTGTCCAATTCATTTGACTCCAGGACTATAATTGCACTTATGTCTTACAAGGCTTTTATAGCCTAGGGCTGGCGAGCAGCAGAAAAACAAATTGGCAGTGATACAGTAAGAGTGAAAGGGAATGAAAGGCACACATTATCAGTCTCCAGGCAGCGCTGTTCTGGCAGGAAGTTTCTTGGTTAATTTACAAATAAAACTTAGATTTTAGGATGGGCGCACTGTCGGCCAAACAATGGGGATGTCAGGCCCGACTGTTTCTTAGCGAAAGGAGCAGCCCTGCCTCCCCACAAGCAGGAATTCTTCGGGCAAACAGACGACTCCTCTCTGGAGCCAGCTGGCTGGGTAACGCAATTAGTGGGGAGAGGGGGTCAGGCCGAGGTGTGTGCCGCGACCGGTGCTGCTCCTCGCAGCCACGCGTGGCGGGCTGGGTGCGCGCTGAAACCATCGGGCTGCTTCTCCTCGCTGGGGATTGCCTTGGGGTTTTGAGACGGATTCCTTCTTTCTTGACTGCTGTGGGCTGTGATAGAGCGGGTTCTTTTTTTCCCACCTGCGCGTGCCCCTGCTCCAGTCTGTGTCCCTTTGGTCTTTGGAAAAGCCCTGCGTCGAGGACGTCGAGGCGAGCATTACAGCCTGGAGCTTGGAGAGGGCCACCCCAGAACACGGCAGCTGCTGTGCTGCTGCCAGCAGGGTTGTCCTAATGGTTTTTATCAACAGAATGATCTCGTGAGAACAAATATTTTTGATGGGTGCCAGTTTAATGTTTATGTAGATGCAGTGGTTAAGGACGTGTGATTTAAAAACGACGACGGTAACACGTGCTCTTCTGCATTTGATGGGGATTGCAGCAAAACCAGTATTTTATTAACGTCTCTTCCTGTCCCATCCAAGCAGAGATTGAGCTAACTTCTTGTTTACCAAGCTTCGCTGTCCTCAGTGTGATCAAGTTTTAAAGTGTTTGATTATTAGCAAAATGGTGAATTAACACGCGGCGTTTGGAAGTATTTTGATTCCTGTTTTGGTAGCTGTGTGTGCCCTGTATAATTCCCAAAGCACTAGGAGGTGAGGCCGTACCAACCCTTATCTTCCAGGTCTTCTTTTTGGAGTAAAACAGATCTGTCTTCTGTTTGAATTTTCCTTTACAACCATGCAACCTGTTCAGGATGGCCGTGGCAGCTGTAGTTCGTGCTAATTTTGTATGTGCAGGGAGCTCTAGCATTACTGTTGTTAATGTATCCACATTTCTTATAGGTTCAGACCTTTTGCATTTTCTTCAAACATTTGAAAATGTCATTTATTTATAGCTTCAAATAAAATACAACTGTCTTCTGTTTCATTTAAAACAAACTGAGACCCTGAGTCATTCTTTGAGTGTAGCTTTATTCTACTCCTCTAGAGTACTGAGCTGTAAGCATCACTTGTGGCGTTGATTCCTCTCGTGGTTGGGGGGTGCACACGTTTCTCTTACAAGTAGGGAATGTTTGCCTCTCAGCCTTGTGGGATCGAAATTCTTTACATTAAAAGGCTCTACCTGGTTCTGAAGAGAGCAAGTGCTTTGGCATAATATCAGCTAATACAGGGCTTGTGTGGATGATTTACCGGTGAAAACGTTTTTCTTTTGCACAGAGCCAACGCAGAAAGCAGAGTTATGCTTTGACTTTTTGGTTAGGTGTGTTGTACGCATTGTTCAGAGGCCTGGCACCAAACTCAGGTAGTGCTCTTCAAAGGTTTAAGTGGGACTTAAATTCTCTCTATGAATTGGGCTGACATTTTGCACGTGGATTAAATTTTAACTTTAAAGCTTACAGTTGGAACTATGTGCATAGCTTGTGTGTTATGGCCAAATACTTCTTACCATCTGTTAGGCCAGCTCCACTTCCTCCCATCAGAAAGCAAGCACACAGTTCTTTAGATGGATTTGGGGTATGTCCTACTCAAAATTTATCTGCATCTTTTGCAGCTCTGCTCCAAATGAAGTGACTTCCCCAGTATTTCACATTCTTCTGTAGTTTCAGTGGTCCAAAACACCACGCTCACATTTTCAAACAAAAGCCCTCTCTGGACACACAGAAAGCAAGAAAATATTTTTTTTAGTGCAATAAATTGAGAAATAGTCGTTCATGCTGGGAAGTTTCTTGACATCCAGAGTCAAGGCATTTCTGTTACAGCCACGTTCTCTTAACTGACAGTTGTTGTCTTGTATTCAATGTTTCGTTCTAGCAGCTCAGATTCCCATCTTAAATTATTGCGTGTAATGTACATTTACATATCATCTTAATGGCTAGCTTGATAATTACTTAATTAAGCCATCAGAAAACAGTGTGTTCTCAATGAAGCAAATTATTTAGCTGATCTCTTGATGGGCAAATGGAGAAAAACAATATTTTAACTTTTTTTCTGTAATGAAATATTTCTAGTATTGAACATTCTAATTCAATTTGTAAGCCATGACCCCTCATAAACTGTTGTTATCACTCTCATTAATAAAGAGCCAATTTGCTGTTGCAGCTTCGTCACTTGGGAAATGATGAGGTTCACATCGTCTGGTCTGAACACAACAGGAACTACCGCAGGGGCATTATACCAACAGATTTTGGAGATGTTTTAATTGTTATTTATCCGATGAAGAACCACATGTTTTTCATAGAAATAATGAAGAAACCAGAGGTAGGTTTTGAATGATTTACTGAATCTGTCGTATCTCCTGCACGATTGACTGATAGTTAAAGCTAAAGTAAAAAAGTTTACAGTTTGTTTTTATTTTTTCCAAGCTAGAAATGCAAATAGCAATTAAAATATGCAACTGATTTTATTATATTATGCTCAGTGCTTAAAGAACCACTTCGGAATTCTGCTTCCATGGAGTTTATTGTGCACAGAAGTTAAAATCATGATGAATTTCCAAAGTGAGCCAGTAGTAGCAAAACAATAAAGATTTAAATTCCACATTTGGTAGTGATCCACCTCATAGGATGTATGTCCTGCTGTGCATACAGCACTGTGCATAACCTCGCGTATTTTCAAGACCCTAACCAGAATCTGAGTCAGTGGGGTAGAGTGGGCATTGAATATTCTTACATCAAACAAAGCATTTGGGTTTGTGTGCCATTTAATTCATTGTTATGCAACCACATTTTAAGATATTTTTTTAAGCAGTGGATTTTGTTTCTTTGGAAAATGTCGGGTGTGTGCAAGTCCATGTCTATATGCATAAAAAAGAACCCTGATCTAATAGCTGCTGGTGAATGTAGTATATCCTTTATGAAAGTAATCAATGTGATAAATGCTGTTTTCCTTATGTGAGGGACACTGTTTGTCCAAGAAAGTAACCAGCTGTGGAAAAGTGCATCCATCAGGTGATACATTCACTGGCTGTACGCAGTATTTTTTTTAGATAGGGCTATTATATGTTAGCAACTAGAGGATTGCCAGTAGACATTTCAAACATGAAAATCTTTTATACGTTGGAATATTGAGTTTCTCTTCTTCGCACTTCGTGTTGAGTTCTGCAGCTTACTTCTTGGAATTTTTAACTTTGAGTCTTCCATGAGGAAAGTTGAGCTCTATGAACATGGTTGGAAATTCTCAGAATCAACCCAAGAAAGGCTGTGTCATCTTGTATATTAGTCAAAAATACCCAACGGGCAGAAAGAATAATAGGTAACTGGAAATTTAGTGTTATCCCTACATTTAAAGTGCAAACCATTACAATGTAATAAAATTAATCCAGACATTTCCAGGGCAAGTGTGGCTGACCTTTTGTTCACCAGCTACTGACCCCAGGGTGAATGAAAGAGGCTTGCAGAGAGAAATGTCTGTTGTTTGGCTTCGGTCCCTGGTATTTAAATTGCATTCCCTAATCAAATGAAAAGGCTGTCCTCTCTATCAGGTTACAGAATCCATGGCAACATTTGGCCTTTTATATACATAATGTTAGCCTTTTTGTTTGCATCTAAGTAGAGACACCTGGAGCAATGTTAACATTAACCGATTTAGCATTAATAGCTTCATTATATAAGAATTTCTGATCAGATAGCTGTTACTTTTGTTATATTGCTTCAGCTTGTATTGTTTTCATTTTTTATCTCCCTGCTTGGCAACGGGGCAATGATTTGCAAATTTTTTTTGTCTTGATTAATTAAGCAATATAATTATCAGGAACCGTGATGCAGTCTTTGCTCGACAAAGCTTCTGAGGGAAGACAATAGTAAGTCTGTTAGTGTGAATGCATTCCACGCGTCACAGATGCATGAGGATATTCTGAACAATGAGACGAAAAGCTGCCTGCAAAAGAGGACAAAGAATGCCAGGCAGACTCTACACACTGCACATACCGCCAGGGACATACTGCGGGTTCCCTGGGACACAGATGCCTTGTTAGATTGCAGCTAGTCATCAGAGATTAATTCTCAGCCATTTGGTACAATAATTTACCCATTCCCCAGTCTTTTAACTAGTGCTGCTTGCTATAGAACTGAAGTCTTTGTGCTCAAAAGGTTTATTTAACCTTGCCTACTTTTACTCCGTGCAACAAAAATAATTTTTTTTTGTCCTGGAAATTATAACGAAGCAGGTGTTTGCAATGTGGTGAATATTAATTTCTTGTCCATGGATGACTTGCTTTGACATTTGTGGTAGCCTAGGAGTGGAAGGATTTTTCCCTTGACTTTTCTTTTGACTTTCATTCCTTCCTAAGCCTAATGTATATATTTTTCTGCAACCATCTGAAACAGTTCTTTTCTCAAATATCTGGTTAAATGCTGGCTTGCAGGGAAGCACTGAGTGTGGTGTGTGCTCCTGTGCATTGAGTTCAGCTGTCCCCTTTCCCTCGTTACAGCAAGCTCTACATATGGAGCCTGATGATCCGTGGCATCCCATTGACTTCGATGACCCTGCTCTTGGTTCTGGTTCTGGTTACATCTCATCTTGCTTTGGCAATCATTCACACTCAATAAAAAGTTGCTTCCATCATCCACATTGTTGCTCTCTTTACCCATCAGAAAGCCTACACCAACTCTGCTTCATGAAGAATTCTGGACAGAGGATGTGCTTGGCTCTCAGTTCTTCGAGTAATCTGGCTTACCTCTTAGAAAAGAAAGTGTTTCTTCATTTCCCCCCCCCCCCCCCTTTTTTTTTTTCTTTTAAATAATCACATGCAATTAGCCAGGTAGTGGAGTTCACAGCTGTAGTGTGCTCCCAGTTTTATTGCTCTTCTGCTTCCTCTGGTGGCAGTGCTGTGGCTGGGGGCCAAGCAGGGCTTCTCTGCCCATGTGCCCCACAGGCAGGCAGAGCAACCTGCAAGGTTCAGCAGGGGGTTTGTAGTAGAGAAAAGTGTGGTTTGTTGGAGCCTGACTATTTAACTTGGAGACATCAACTGCTCAACTTTCTGTTTCAAGAATTCTGACACATTGGAGATAATTTTCGGGGAAAAAAATTGCTGGAGAAATTGCTCAGTGAAAGACTTTCAGAAATATGAGCATAGTTAAGTATTTACACACATATATACGTGATGTACAGAGTGAACACACTTCGTGTGTATTTTTAGTGTATAAATTCAGTAATCCTGTGTTAAGACAATTAGCCACACTCCCAAGGCTCCAGGTGTTTCTGAAATACTTTAACTAAATCCAGCAAGCAAAAATCGCTTACAGTCGAAATGAGAATCAATTCCTCTGTATTGTAGCATATGTACATTGCTAATCTGGCTTAAAACATCCAGCATTCACGTGTGCATATAGTTTCAGTACTAATATGTGCTTCACTTGCTTGTTCATACTCGCATTAAAATGGAGATTTACGTTTTATCTCCTTTTGTCAGTACTTGAAAGGTAGAGTGTGTGTGTGTGTGTGTGTGTGTGTGTGTGTGTGTGTGTTACAAACTTCACATAGGGGTGTTACTGCATAAGCTGGAGAAACTTGGTGCTGTGGAACATTATCACTTCCATGGCAAACATTTTCCTCCTGTCACCTTTCTTTCCAGCTGGCCAGTCACTAACGCTAGCATGATGAAATAAAGCAAAACGCCTTGCAAAGATTTTTCATTAATCTTCTTTTTGGAGGTGGGAGGAGGCAATATTTTAAGTAAAGGAATGACAAAATAACTGTGAGAAGACAGCTGTCATTTGCAGATGTTACATTAAATCCAAATTTCTTCTGTAATTCATTGCCACTTCTAATTAGAGGAATTCCCTGGATGCAGGGGATTTATATTATTCTCTTTGTCCATTTATTGAATGACTGTCACAGTCACCCACGAGCAGTTGCAGAAGAATAATGGAGAGTATTTATTTATGTGATAAGCCTCTGTACAGATGGAAAAAATCCATAGCTTAAGTATCGGTAATTGCTGCTAGCTTCTGCTTAGATTTTTTTTTCATTTTGAGTTTGTGATAGGGAAGTGAGTTGGACTACTTGTCAATAATGAAATTTCCTGCGCAGTTAATCATTATGTTTTTCTCTGTTCTCGACATGGCAAAGCACGTTATGCCTACCTAATTGCGGATGTTTTTCGCTTTTATAAAGTGTTTGGGCCTCTTTTCTCTTTTTCCTACTGTTGCCTTTGTCTGAAGAGCCATATGCCACCAAATGACAAGAAGTGGTGGGCTCCTCTGGAGGTAACCCTGCAGTAACACAGCTCTCCCATCTTGACACTGTCCTTGAGACAGACCCATCGCCTCTGCCCACTGTACCTATGGGGCACTGCCTCAAAGAGATGCCACCTTCTTGCATTTCCTGATCTTGGATCAGCTCAACTTTTTTCTTTTAGAAAAGTCCATGGAAGGAGCTTATGGAATAATATCCAAAGCAAAAGCTCCTGCCAGTGGAGGGTTCAGTCAGTGAATCAATGTCCTGCTGAGATGCAAGGCAGAAAACCTCTTTGAGTATCTGCTCCAAATGGAGCATTAACTTCCAATTCGCAGGCAAATTTTGCTAATGTATATAATACGTTCATGTTGAATATACTGTGAAGTGTGCAAATACACATCAAGCATGCTGGCCATAATTACAAAAGATTAAGAACTTAACAAATAGGAGATGAGTATCATACTACAAATGTCAGTGTGTAAAACAATGTGCTCATACTGTTTCCTGGCAGAATAGTTTGGTAGACTTTTATTGTGGGGCTGATGCTTATTTTTCCAAACGTCAATAATCTGTATTTATATAATGCAAGATGCAACATGTGCTGGCAAGTGTGGCACCCAGCCTGCCATGCTGACTCAGAGCCTCTTTCTGTCTGTGATTTATAGAGGAGACTGTGCGAACTATTGCTTGTAATGTAGCTGAATATCTGAAGAGCCTCGAGCTGTTCAGGGTAAAGTTGTCGTCTTCTCGCCTCCCTCTCACCTTCATCAAGCAGCAGGTGCCTTGCTGTGAAATCCCATGGGAATCAGGCATATTGTTTATTGTTTCTGTTTTTCATTTTGGAACTTGCTCCTGTACCTCCTTCAGCTTCCCTCGGCTCAATTTCACGTGTGCTGTTTTTATTTTGGGGTCTGCAGGTGCCATTTTTTGGTCCTCTCTTTGACGGAGCCATTGTGACTGCAAAGCTGCTGCCAAGCCTCATATGTGCCACGTGCATCAATGCCAGCAGAGCCGTCAAATCGCTTATCCCTCTCTACCAGAGCTTGTATCCTTTCCTGTTGATGATGCAGAGTATCCCTTGGTAGGGTTCTTCTGAATATTCTGCTGCTAGGAGGTAAGCATTAGTGAAAATACTTACTGGAAAAGGTCAGAGCTTTCTGCGTGTCAAGCTCAATTTTAAGAGTCATTCACACCCTGCTGCCATTCAGTGCTTAAAAAAAAATCGGATCACAAGAATGTTCTCAGCAGCAGGCAAACAAGTGGATTTGGACTTACACTGATGTTTTGAACAGTAAGTAGTGATAATATTCCATTTTCTGTCATGGTAATAAAAGTTATCTACCGTGTACATTAAGCTAATACACAGAAAGCAGTTGTGTTCTTATCTGATATAAGAAGGTAGTCCAGTTTGGTTGTTCCTGTTACATTAGTAAGACAGATGGGATTTGGCTTCTGAGACAGATATTTCGGTTCCCTAATAACATTTTTAATCAAACACTTTCTGTAATTGGGGATTTTCAGGATGTGTTTTCCCACAGTTGCTGGAAGATAGCTAGATGGTATCTCTTCTACAGATTGTAAGATAAGCTTTTATTCTTATATGATACACATACTAACTGGGTTATTCTTATAAGATATGCAGACTAACTGGTTTCACTGTTTTTAGGATTTCCTCATAATGCCATAGCTATGCTAGAAATGTTTTATAGCTGGTTTTGTTAATCATATTAGTTATGTCAGTAACAGCGCTCACTTCACTTAGTTTTCTTTGGGGAAGGTTTTATTTGAGAACTTTTCTACTACTAGGAGTTTGAGAAAGAGTTTGGAAGTGCTTTGATCTTTGAAACAGTATTGATAAATTACTTTGAGATGCACATTTTAAAAACACAATATTTTTCCAAATATTCTGTGTTAAAAAAATGCTGAGTTTTATCCCATACGTGATGCATGAAATTAAAAGTAGCACTGTAGTTAAATAAACTCATTCTGATTAGCTTTAGTATTTACCCATTTTGTGTGTAAAACAAAGCCAGTTGGTGGTGGTTGCATAAGCATTTGAGTTCAGTACATCAGTTGCAAAGCCATGGCAGCACCTAACAGATGACTCAAAACTTGCCAGGTTTTCCACTTCTGTTTAATGAGAGAATTCTAGCTGATGACTGAAGTTCTTCCACGCAGAATCCAGCTTAATCCATCTGCTTGTGTTGGTAATTTGTAATGATGAGATACTGTGGTAAAAGTAACATAAGAAACTGCACTCACTAGAATGAAGAGAGACTAATGCTTCTTTGAGTAATCCCACCACCAACCTCTGGTTTCTGCATCCCGCTCATCTTTTGGCTTTTCAGTGTTTTGTCATCAGTTTGCTGTGCTCCCACTTTCCTGCAGGGTCCCCTTCTGGGCCCTTCATTGTCTGCAGTGAAACACGAGCAGCACGAACGTGACAGCACATGCCACTTGTCAGCATATGTTTGAGGTCTATCTGAAACCATATCTGTCCCCAGATTCTTGTTTTCCTTTTTCGTATCTGCTTTTGTACCAATGACATCTGTAGTGGATTGACTGCTACATCTCTATTTGATGGATGAAAGAGAACGGAGGGATTTCTGAAACAGGACAAAGATGTTGTAGTGGGAAGGTCCCATCAGGATGGCACTGGAGCAGGAGAAAAACACACCCACAACTTTAATTATATTAAAGAATGAAACTTTTTTCACTGAAATGGTCAACAGTAGTTGTTCCCTATGAGAACAAAGATACACTAAATATTTTTGTGAGCTAGAAGTTATAATGTAGATTTGTAAATGCCATAAAGGTATTTGAATCTGTGCAGTGCACTAACAGTGCTTTGTAGCTCCCAGAGTGTGCAAGCTCAGTGAATGAGTTTTGCTCCCTGATGTTGCTTTGCTAGCTGTAACATGGAGAAATGAGAAAAGCAGCCCCAGAAATGTAAAAGGCAACTAAAAGTGTTCAGTGACTTCGTCATACTGGGAAGGAAAATATCTCGAAGGTGAAATAACTCGTAAAAAATAGTACGGAAGGGAGAGAGAAGAAGCAATAATCCTGGCAAAGGGAAGGGTGATGTTTGGCAGCACTTGAGACATAACTTTTGTGGGGTCGCGTGCTGCTGGGTCTGGCAGCATCCTGTCAGTAGTGACAGCTGAAGTCACTTGTAGGGAAGTCCGCAAACTCTGGTTCCAGCTGCCCTTGTCAGAGGCTTTAAGGGAAGTGTAATCAGCCACAGAGATTAATTTGCATCTCAATTAGGAAAGAGTCAGGAGGAAGCGGTGAGGTCTGTTGCTGGAAGGTTGGGGAAGAAATCTCATCAAGCACAAAGGCTCTGAGCTGGGCGCTGCAGTGAGCAAAGGACAGCATCTGAATCCAGTTTCCATGGGGACCAGGACCACAGAGCTGCTTTGCACTGTAATGCCTTGGTCACGATGACACAAATTCCACTGTTGTACCCAAATACATTTTTCTGTTGGAAATACCTTTGAAAATGAGCAAGGTAACTACGGCGGGGCACACAAGGATGTTTAGTCTGGTTTGTGTGTGTGGGTTTAGGTGGGTGTTTCTGTTTTACAGGATTCATTAGGGTGAGAGATATATTCATTAAAAAATAATTAACTATACTTAAACTTTTGTTTAAGGCCGTCCTGGCTACAAGTTCTTTGTGTGTGCCAAATGACGTGTGATGGCATTGCAGGCAGGCAAAAGCGGCGTAGTTACACATAGCTGAGTTGCCTTGAATGCTTAAAGCTCAGTTTTCTGTGCCACTGCTGTAATGTTTACTTGTTAATGGATGATTGTACATTAGTATATGTTCAAAATAATCATTTTTTCAGGAGTGCATTCTTTCTTGGTGCACTGAAGCAGTGAGGCTGAGTGGCCGCAGGCCGTACTAATTGGTGCTCTCACTATCCTTCAGTAACTGTTGAGTGCAAGGTAATGTGTCTCAGCAGCTTCACCAGGCTGCTTTTTTAGGCAATAATTGTTACTTTGAATGCGTTTGTGTATTCTATGGAAATCACAAACGGTAAGGTGGCTTAAGGTTATGTGGGATCACCAAAAAGCAATACTTAAACTTTCCTAAAATTATAGGATAAAAATGTGTATATTCGACTATGTTACTGGCATCTGAGCTGAGCAAACGATGTGAATAAGCCTTAGCTGCACCAAATGGACCCCTCGAGTTTCTGGAGGAAGCTAGGAGGTGATCTGCAGGGCCACATCATGTCATTGCAGCATCCAGGGGTCAGGAGAGAAGCAACAAGTACAGAGGCAGAACACTGAGATTCTGGCACTTGCAGTGCAGAAAGTGAGAGTGCATGCCTGGGGTGGAAGGCATGCTGCTCAGGCAGATGCAGATGGAGAAGGTATCAGCTGGTTGCAGCCAAACGATTGGTCTTTTGAGCATGACCTGCTGAGCAAGTGTCCATTCAGGCCCCAGTAACACTGAATGTTTCAAAAAATGATGGAGGTTCTGATTTTTTACTTAGGAACTACATCTTTGATTTTTTTTTTCCCCACGTGATATAAAATTAGTTGTATGTCAGAAAAGCATTTCTGAACTTTTCTCCATTCTGTACTCCCAGCTGTCCTACATTGCACAGTCTGTAGCAGAGTACATCACTAAGAGCTGGTCTTGTCTGTAAAGATAAATGCTGGGACAAAAAACAGGGTTTGTACTTAATACTTTATTATGAGTCTGATGTATAGTTGCTGTTTAAGCTGATAGTTACATTTCCACATTTGGATATTTACTTGCACCTAAGCTTAGAAACTAAACCTGCAACCACTTTGGTGGCCGATGTGTAACTTACTGCTCCAGAAAGATTTTGGCATCGAGAGATAATGGTGTCTGAGCAAAAATAATGGGAAATTCTGTTAACCCGAGGTCTGCACTGTCTTTCAAAGGATGTCATTTCCTTGCTTCTTGAATTAAATTGTTCCTGCTGAGAGTTTTATAAATTAGTCTCGGATTTTACTTACAAAATGTTATAACCAGGATGCTTACTCTTCCCCATCTCACACATTTCTTAGTAACAGTAGTGGTGAAGGTCCTACTTTCTTATTTCCTGTTTTCATAATAATGATAATAACAGCAATAATTGTGAAGACTCATCTTCAAAATAAGACAGCTGTTCTTCACATCCCGTTGGCTAAAAGATGATACCTGGTTTATTTTAGAAAAAAGTTCCAAGTACATCCTCTCTTGAAAGAAAAGCTTGGCAGAGTTTGAGAAATGGTCACAGTGATACAGGGATGTTGGTGGATTGCTGTCACAGCAGGTGAGGTCTTTGAGGCAGACCTGTGTGCCTGAATGTACACGTGCACGTCTTCATTTTCACTCTTCACTGAAAAAAAAGTTCCTTTTTAATAGAAAAAATAATATTCTGCCTTTTGATTCCTGGGTTTTTCATACTCTTCTGTAGCATCTTGATTAGGGTATGGTGTTGAGATGCTCTTTGGGGGAAGAAGAAATGACTCACAGGAGGGGGGCATGCAGACTCATCTGCTCGTTTTCTATCTGAACAATGTTTCAGGTAGCTAGGAAAGTGTTCTTGCAGATGTAATCCTGGCAGGAACAGCTAATAAAAGCTGTGCTGCTTCTACCTTTCTTTCATCAATAGAAATAGAATTCCGTAAAGGATGATCCCAGATATGCTTAGTCTGGCAAGCAGGAAAAGAAGAGAAGACATTGTAATTGCAGGCTGAGATATTATTTCCAAAGTTGTCTGCTGTTTTTGCTGTTGTTGCTGTTCGGTCGAAGAGGAAAATCTGAAAGTGAGATGTAAATCCTCCCTTAGTTTACCTTGGACCTCCTCAGTGCATTGCTGCAACATAATACATCTGTGCCGTGGTGCATCTGTGCAGCAGACGCTGGCCGTGTCAGTGCACTAGAACAAACAAAAAGCACTAGGAGGATGCATATGCTTTACATAGTATCTGAGCACTGGATGTCACCATTTCCCTGCTTAAGATTTGCAACCCTATGGGCCAGGAGAAAACAGCCCATACTTTGGAGAGGTAATTTGCTGTGTGAATAACTCGTAAAGGTTTATGAACTGTAGTGAGCGTGGCATGCCTGCCTACCCATACCAAATGAGCAGCTCAAGAGGATCGAATCAAAGACCATCTAAAAATGTAATAACAACAAAAATACCCCACCACTTTAACTCCTTACACTGTATCCAGATATGATCATATCTACTATATGTTACTATCTAGAATATCTAGAGCTTAAGAGAAGATTGTCAGCTTTGACTTCAGAATGAATTGCTTCTGTTGCCTTAAACCAGTTTATGATTAACTTAACGTGGAGCGATTGATCTGAGTGGTCAGGCTGAAGAACTGTTTGCTGTGACTGAGTCAGCTGTGTAAATGACTGTCATTATTTTAGGCATGCGTGTTGTAAAGTGTCTGAAAAGATGTTTTGTGCACTTTTCCAACTGCGTTTTGCTGAGCTTGCCTTGAGAGTTATATTCTGGTTACGAAGAGGTGCTTGATTGCACCGTGCAAGTGAAATGGAAAGCCTGTTAATCTTTTTAGAAAGGAGTTCATAATTTGTTCCCCTTCTTCCATCCAAAGAAGTCATGCCCTTGGGCTATGTAGATGCTGTTAGAAATGACTATGAAATTCTAAAGCATGTGTCACGAGAGCTGTGACAATTTATATGACACGGCATCTGACGGTTTTCTGCCCAAATGATGGCTTCTGGCTCGCAGGCAGATCTGTGGCCGCTCCTGCACTGCTTTGTCTGCAGAGCAGCGTGCTTGCCGTGCTGCTGGTCCCCAGGCCTGGGCTGGCAGAAGTGCGCAGAGCCCTCGGAGCGCTGCCGATCGATGGCCGACCGCCTCCCTCCTCTGCCTCCCCTGCTCACAGCACAGCCTTCTCCGGGCAGCGATCGATGCCTCTAATCTGCCGCAGCCCGTAATAAGTCATGCGAGGCAAAGCTTTTAGGTGGCATTACATGGGATTGTGGAGGCGGCTCTTCAGCTCTTATTCATAGCGCTCTTCATAGACTGGCGGAGAAATCTACTGCGGCCCACTTGTGAATATCTAAGGAGTGCCTAATGCTTCCACAGGTCTGAACTTTGCACGTCCCGTGGTGACACACGGACACGACAGGTTTAAGTTCCTGTATTTTTGTGTATGCATCTTACATACCCATCCCTGCCCGTGTCCCCTTGTAACGCACGCAGCTTGCATCCATATCACAGCTAACTGCTGGTTTTCTTCATTTTACAGGAGGGAAGGCAGGCAGTAGTGAAGGTTGCATGGTGTGTAAGTAGTAGATTAAAAAGTGAGTTGAGCTCCAGACAGTGCACATCTTTTCTTCGTTCATGGAACTTGTATTGCAACAGGAACTCATGCCATCCCAGCTCCCTTGGTCCCTCGTTCCTCATGTGGGAGACTCCCGCTGAAAAAAGAATGGTTATCGCAGTTTGTGGTCCACACCCAACCAGCTTCTCCCCTTGCATTGCTCTGGGCTAGTCCATTTCCCACCAATCACTGCTGAAACTCTGCTCCAGGTTTCCAAGTATTTTCTCTGCTGAAATATCCCTTACCCTTCCACAAGCATTACCAGGCCAATGCCCTCGAGTCTTTCCACAATTTTGGATGTCTTTGTAATTTCCTTTTAACAATGCCATTAATTTTTGTGCTGTAACACAGAGCATTGTTATTCTTCCACACATTTAATGCTGCTCCTGCTGGAGCTGGTCTCTGTTCAGTAAAAGTCAGTAAACCCCAACAGGTTTAAAGGCTTTTATCTGCCAAGTGATTTGATGAACAGTCCTAAAAAAGAGCCTGCGATTCAGTGACACCATGAGCATAATGTCCTTTAAAATAAAAAGTGAATTCAGTGTGTCAGAAACAAGAAAAGTGAACTTTGGATGATGTTAAATGGTGTACGGTCATTGAGAGCCACAGAGTGCACAGCTGCATCCCTACTCAAGGCTGAAAAGTCAGGGGTCTTTCTGCAGGCAGCAGAGTGTGACATGCAAGCAGCAGGCCAGGGTTTGAATTGGGAATTGGAATCCTAACTCACCACCGTGGAGGAGCTGCTGCTTTGGATGGCACTCGTTACTGCCAAAGAAATGGAATCGAGAAAACATTTTATTTGCACATGAATAATTTTGCAGAGGGTGGGGTTTTCAAATGCTTCTTTAAACTCCTCTGTCCTGAATCAAGCCAGAGTTGTGCAGAAGGGTTGCTGGCTTCAGTTCAAGTCGCAATGGCAGATCAGTGTGGTGTAGTATTGCTCGTAACTGCAAAGTTTCTGTTGTCAGGTGTGAGCTTGAGAGATGGACAGGGCCCTGAGTGCTGCATTCTGTCACACATCAGCACCTGAGCTGTGGTTAACCAGTGCCTCTTGGGCAAGGGGGGCAAGGGGGAATGGCTTTAAACTGAGACAGGGCAGGTTTAGGCTGGATATGAGGAGGAAGTTTTCCCACCCAGAGGGCGGTGAGGCACTGGCACAGGTTGCCCAAGGAGGCTGTGGGTGCCCCATCCCTGCAGGCATCCAAGGCCAGGCTGGATGTGGCTCTGGGCAGCCTGGGCTGCTGGTTGGTGACCTGCACACAGCAGGGGGCTGGGGCTGGGTGAGCGCTGGGGGCCTTTGCAACCCAGGCCGTTCTGTGATTCTCTTCCTGTGGTGACAGCAGCTGAAATGGACAGGTTCAGGCAGACACTATTTCACCTTCTTTTTTTTCCCGTGTGTACAGATGAGCACTTTGGGGCTGCGTTTTCAAACTAAGCGCCGCTCGTTTGGCCGTTCCGCCCCCGTTTACGAGGATTTGCGCGGCTGAAATCTCCGCTGCATCTTTCAGCGCTTCGTTCCCAAACGCTCACCTGCACTTCGGGTCCCTCGGGGCGTCTTTGTTCGCCTTTTGGCCGTTCCGTCGGTGTGGCCGGGATCCCTCGGAGGAGCAGAGAGGGGTCCCAAGCCACGCAGGATGCGTGCCGCGGCCGCACGGCTTTGTGCACGCTCATTAGCATGCTGGCTGGGCGCCGGCGTTGCCTTTGCTCGCTCGGCGAGCTCCGCTAGCTTACCAGCTGTTCCTGCTGCTCGCGACAATGTCCGGCGTGTCCGGATCACCGGGTTCCTGCGCCCGCCGCCGCGCACAGACAGCCTTTCCGCTGGGGATGCCCACGTGGCCGCCCGGCAGCAGCGGCACCGCATAAAGTAGCAGGCCCTCGCATGGCATATGGTGTCTGGATTCATACAAGATGCAAAACTATTCTGCCGCTAATGCACAATGACTCATAGCATTGCTAATTTTTCTAACAAAAGCCCACTTCCACACCCACACTTTTAACCCCTCGGGCTAAAAAGCCTCCTCTTTAGTTTCAAAGCCTTGGAAATGTAAGGAGGTGGCTTCTGGATCAATAAATGAAACCTTATATTTATTTAAAGCGTATGCGAGTCCTAACGGCTATTTTAATACGCTCTCAAAACGCTTCTCTGACATACGGGGATCTTCTTTTTGTTCCAAAGTGGATTTGTTGTGAGACGTGGGGAGTTTTTTATTCTTTGGTGCTTACATAGTAGAATGGTAGCCAGAACTCGGCTCGGATAATAAAAACTCATACTGAATTCAAAAAGAATCAAACTGATGTCCAGCAGCTGCGTATTGCAGTGCGAGTCGCCCAGCCATTTATTGCAATAGCTTTTAATATCTGGCTGGGTTTCCCTTATACTTTTTGGGAAGAAAAATAACTTGCTTTCCAACTAGAGGGAGCTGCTGGTCCCAGTCGTGCTCATTCTTAGCCCTCCAGACTAATTCCTTTGTGCAGAACGTACAGCGATCATTCCTACATTTTAATAAAATTACGTGGAGTTACCCTGTGTAATTCAGATTAAGAAGATAGGTCTTAATTTTTACAGTGTGATCATCCAATTAAACCACAAAACTCAGAAAAAAACTAAAGCACGTCCTGCTTGCATGACACACGGGTACCCTGTGTGAATGTGAAATTATATAGGTCATGAGAAGACTCGTTAGAGGAGACTGAAAAGCTTGGGCTTCTCCACTTTTGTTGCTTAACACAAAGCCTGGCAGAGGCACGTGTGGTGGGGCAGGAAGCCCTGCGCTGCTCCATCGCAACAAAAGAACAAAGGGATGCAGGAGGAGGTGTGGAGATGGCCTCATCCCAGCTGGACTAACTTCTTGGGAGCTGGGATTGCGCCTGGAGAAGCCCTGGGTGCTGATCCAGCTCCTGCGCAGGATGCTACTTGTAAGGAGAGTCGTGGCCAAAGCACTCCCACCTGGGAGGCACTGGGAGCTACAGGGGAGCAGGGACCACGTGCTGCATGCTGTGGGCACGTGATGGCCACTCGCCACTCCTGGAGCCCTGCTGCCTACTTTAAAGCCTCAGCCTCCGTCCCGCAGGGCAGTCTGGAGTCTCAGTCTGGAGGTGTGTGTGTGCATCTCCGTGGGTCGCAGGGTGCAAACCACCAGCTGGACATACATCTGTGCGTCCTCGTGGGCACATACCCAACTGCAAAGGAACTTGCAGTACTGCAAATATACAATCTTCAAAGTGTTTTTCTCATGAGCTATGTGTGCTTTTCACAAGTTTTCATTCAAAAGTTAAGAACTTGTTTTCTCTACAGGAAGAATTTGAAGTGTAGCTTTGAATTTTTTAAATTGGTTGGAGTATTTTTTAATGGCATTGTTTCCCTCTTAGCAAAAGTGAGCTTCAGAATTCAGTGCTGACCACACTGTGAGGAGGTGAGACTGGATCTTCCCCTGGCCTCCCTGCAGCCTGCTGTTCCTAGGAAGCTGATGTTCAGAAAATGGGGTCCATGATGTAAATGGCTATTTTGCAGATGCTATTGTAATGAGCATCACTGTAATCCTGTATCATTCCTGAAAGAAAGACTTTCCCTCTACAGGCAGTTGAAAAAGTTATGAAACACCCTGTTATTGGAGATGTTTTTTTAGGTTGGGGGTGAAAGCTTGGAGAAGGAAACAGAGAGGAATAGGAGCAAGATGCTTTTTCATTCTGGGCTCATTGGCATATTCATCTTTATGTTTTCTTTTATCAGTATTACCTTTTTGTGTGTATTTTAAAGTAACTGTAGTTACTTTAAAAAAAAAACAAAAAACCTTTTAGATCATGTTCAGTTTTTTGGTCCTATCTCGCCTGAACCAGGTGTCTTTTAGAAGCCCTAACTTCTGCTGCACAGCTACATTTATCAGTACCAGGATATCCATCTCATTCTTCATCGCCTGTTTAACAATGAGAATGATGTACAAAACCTTGCTAGTCTGTAATTTGTTGACTTTGCTGGCATTCCCCTGCCCACCTTTTAGTAGTATTGTTTCCATAGCAGTGATTTCACTTAGAATTGTTTGCATTATCACTGAACCAAGCCTGGAGTTTGCTCAGCTTTTCGTTGCTATAAAGCCATGATGCCAGAAGTGCAGCATCGTGAAAGTGAAGCCATTAAAATACAGCACATCACCTCAAGCATTTATTTTTTTCCCTCAAGCTGAAATATCTTACCTTATTTCGTGTCATACCCATGACTAATGAGCTTCCTGGTATTGGAAGTTGGCTTCTGGAGTGTTTGGGTGCTGTGCCTCCCAGAGCAGCGCTATTAAGGGGATGGAAGGATAGAAGCACCAAGAGGGTTATCACAGAGCTGTGCCTGTTCCTTGGGGGAGTGAGCACTGAAGCTGGTGCTTGGAGGCTTTGCACATCACAAGCCAACTCCTCCCCTCGCTCTGAACGTCTGTCCCCATCCCAGCCTTCCTCTGCCCAGCACCTGGCACAGCTGGGACACTGGGCTCTGACATCGCTGCTTCCCAGGGCAGATCCAGGGGTAAGAAACAGAAGGGGCTGCGATCTGTTTTCTGTCCTTAGCTGTTAAATATGATCCGTTTTCTGTCCTTAACTGCTAGATACAACTCCATGTGATTGTAAAGGTTTGGCAGTACAGAAACAGCTGCTGCGCTGCACCTAGCAGCTTTGAATAACCTCACCCCGGTGTTGCAGGTCGCTGCTGATAGTCGTTTCATTGCTCTGGTTTTAGGCAGGCTGTTTACCTGCCATTTGACATCCTCATTTCGCCGTTAAGATAAAACGGCACAGCAGCATCTTTATTTTCAGCAACGTATTTGATGTGTGACAGAAGATTCCTGCTCCCTTCATTTCCTTCGCCGGTTATGCTTCAGAGCATTGCCTGGTTTGCTTTCCTTTTGCTGACTCGTTCGGTGCTGTCCTCCCCTGCACTTTGCTCAGCACTTCTCCAGACGGAAGAGAATGATGGTAGAACTCTTCCAGTTAAAGCAGCCGACACGTTTGTGGGGCTGGCAGGAGGGAGGAACTGTTCAAATCCATCAGAACTCCTTTACAGCAGAAACATTTTCCTGATTAGCTTTTGCAGCGCCTGCTGCTTTTTGTGCTCCCGTGTTTTATGACTTGTTGCCATGATAATTCAGCTCATCTTACAGGTTTCTCTAATTGTGATTGATGTGTAATCATTCATTTTATTGAACCTCATTAAGGTCTGCAAACCTCTGTACCAACTTACAGTAATTAGAGCCCAGATAGCCATTCCATCTGTTCACAAGCGCTGTTTAATTAATGAACTTTTAACGTGTTCTTTGCCTTGTAAAAGCTCTTAGTATTCTCAAGTTGTTGAATAGGGTAGGATTTGCATGCTAGCATTTCCTTTTTTTTTTTTTTAATAGCACAGCAACGTGCATTTTGGAATCCCAAAAGTCAACACACAGAGTCCTTGCATCTCAGGAAGAAGAGTAGAGAGGTTTTATTTGTGGCATAATTTTTCAGGTATCAGTTACAATCTCTGCAATACAAGCGCTGCAAACGAAAAGCTCGCATGGACTTCATCATCCTTTTTAATGCCCAGGACAACAATTTTTAATCTTCCCTGGTATTGTTGAAGAAGGTATATGGAGACCAAGTAAACAAAATGTTGTGCTTTTCTTATGTTTAGCACTTGATGGAAGAAAATGAGAAAGACAGCGTGGGCAGGCACACATTTTCTTGCCCTTGTGTTTCATCTTT
This sequence comes from Perdix hodgsoniae, assembly GCA_035772895.1. Taxonomy (NCBI): domain Eukaryota; kingdom Metazoa; phylum Chordata; class Aves; order Galliformes; family Phasianidae; genus Perdix; species Perdix hodgsoniae. The sequence goes on from JAPSGF010000007.1 coordinate 28,593,353, forward strand.
TTGTTGCATTTAAAGCACCAGGACTGAGACAGCTTTGTTACTTTTTTTGTACTAGTCAGTATAATGAGATTTTAGGGCTGAGTGGATCTGCCAGTGCTGCTGGAGGTATCACAGGGACTGTGGTAATAATGGTCCAGAGCAGCAAAGAATGAGAAAGCAGTAGGACAGAAATTCCTAAATGCTTGGGGTGTTTCTGCTGCGCTATCTGGCCGTGCAGGACGTCGTGAGGCTGTGATTTATGCAGAAGGAACAAACGGTTTTTAAAGATGGAAGTAAATTTCTTCTCCCTGACCACAGAGAAAAGGCTGCATTTCAAGTGTGAGGATTTTTAGGAGAAGCAGTGCTGGAAGATTTCTGTACATGGAGAAAGCGTAGCTGTACTAAATGAGAACGTCGGATTACTCTCACCGAGTAACTCTGGAGCTCAAGTAATTAATAAGACAGAAAAAAGAACACCTTTTCTTGCATTCCTGGCCCATTGCTGGCTCTTCTCTATCATACAGCATTGCAGTTCTCTGGTTGGGCTTTGCCTCCAATATTCGGGAGGAGAATGAAGTCATACCGCCCAACTCTCAGAATCCCTTTCAGCATCCCAGGGCAGGCCATCTGTCTGGGCCAGGCCCTCTGTTCTCCTGCAGCACGCGTTTCAGCCAGTGCTTTGAGTGAGACCGTGCCCTAGAGAAGGGAAACGTAGTGAAACAGAAGCCCGGGGCACGGGGCTGCAGCTGCAGTTTGGAACAGCAGGCTGCATCGCCTGCCTTCTAATTTCACAAGTTGGTTTTTTGGGTTAGGTGTGGGGTTTTTGTTGTTGTTTGTTTGTTTGTTTGTTTATCTTCATCACAGATGAATGTCTAAGATGGGGAAAAGGCAACCTTTTCTATTTTGCTGGAGTTCCCAGTCCCACTGATCTTTTACTGTGGGTTTTCTTTGAGTTACCATTCTCTTTTGGACCAGTCTCAGCTGAACACTGTTTCCGAGGTCCCAAAAGAGAATGCTCCCAAACAGTTAGCTTTAAATTCCCAATCAGGACTCAGGCAGATATGTGAGAAAAGTGGTTTCTCGCAGACCTTTTGAGAAGTGTGTATGTTTTGTTTGGGAATACGTTGATTTGTGCCAAGGATCAGGTCTAAGCTCCTCTGGCTCAGCCTTTTCCATTTGTGATGTTTCCTCTGTTGAGTGTTGCGATTTATTTGGCTTGTTCTGAGACGTCATCCCAGTGGCTGCAATTGAGTCACAACCCAATGAATTAAATGTGGGTTTTTTTAGAGAAGGGAGGAACAAATTCACTCATCGTTTGCATTTAGCAAGGCTTGCTTGTAAAGCTGTGGCATTCCTTTACAAGCATCCAGCTAGGAGGGTGCACTTTTGTTTACAGGAAGATAGATACAGTCGCCGTGCTCTCTGCAAGCATTCGAGCCCAGCAGTTCAGCCTGTGGTCAGCAGGCAAAAAACTGCACAGCTGACCTCGGTGAAGTTTCAGCAGTAATCAGAGCATCCTGGTGAAGAAAGGAGCTGAGAAAATCATGCCTTTGGCTTGTTTTGCTTGTCTCCCTAGTTCCTCTCCAGGCAAGTGCTGATCTGTGTGGCTGTGGGGAGGAGTGAAGGGCAGAAATCGCTGAGCTTACTGCAGCAGGATGAGTGTGATTAGTGTAAATGTGTGCTGTATACATGTCCTAGCAGTATTGCCTTTTAAACATGTAAACACAAGTCCTGTCCTGCCCTTAGCTAAATAGAAGTGCTAATTAAGTGAATTACATTTAAGGCTGCTCTATGGTGGGTATCTGATGTTAAATAGTAGACATTTAGTTAAAGGCTGTAATATTGCTTGTCTTCCACTCACTGGAAAATGTCTTAGATTGTTTTTTAACTCAGCATATAAGTATTTCTAACATTCTGTCAGTATGTCTGTCACCTACGAAAAGTGTTTTTACATGATTTGGGTTTATTAAGAGAGACAAGAAAGAGGCCGTTCTCTCGCTAGTTAAATATTATTGCTTGTTAATCCATATTTTAAAAGTTCAAAGACTGTGCTAGCATGTCCCTCCGTGTTCTTTTTGCTGTTGGTAAAGATGTCCTCGTATCAAGCATTCACATTTGTGTGAGAAACAGAATTCAGTTCAGTCTGTGCATAGATTGTCAGAAAGATTAAAGTGTGCATCGTGCAATTTTTCTTCTTTCAGCGCAGGGCCTTTGATGTGCTAATGTTCACTTTCTCTCTTTTCATTCAGAAGTGCTGGTCATTGTTTTGAGCTGCAGAACAGTATCTGCCTCATATAGGCGGATTCTAATACCCTGGAAGCCAAACCTTGCTCAAGGTAGCAGAATATAAATATGCAGTAATATTGATGGCATTATACGCTGGGATCAGATAGCGGTGTGCCTGCACAGATAAATACCAAGGCAAAGCCAAGGCATTTATCGAAAATAATGTTGCAAAAAGCCCAAATATTTAATTGTAAGTAATCCACGTAGGTGGCAGCGTTTCTGCTGTTCCACTGAGTCATATAATTCGGTTTTAAAATCAAAAAAAAGCTTGCTGGTGTCATGTGCGCTCTTGAGTCCGTTACAGTAGCTCTCGAAGACAAGCCCGTCATGTATTTCCAAAGTTAATTAGCAAGTGAAATTATTTGGACGGGCTAATTGTGTTGCAGTGGATATTTTCCAGCAAAGAGCTGCCGTTTTGCAGGCTGCTCGCAGGGCCGACTCGCAGCTCACAGAGCAGGGGATGGCTGCAGGTCATGGCACAGGCATCCCCACAGGTCTGCATGGAGAGACGTGCTTACAGCTACCTCTGCCAAAATATTGATTCTTCTTATGTTATTGACTGCTCAGAAACGGTTGGCTGAATCCCCCGTGAAGATAAATGCGGCAGGTGTTGGCGTGCAGTCGTGTGGGAGTGATTTCAGCAGTGACTGTGCTCGGCTGAGGACAACGGAGTGATAAAAATCTTCCTTGTTAAAGCTGGGGGAAAGGCGGTGGTTGAGTTTTGGGGGAGTAAGCTGAATAAGCACCAAGTACCCTCTGCAGATGGATACTGTAGGTGTCGCCTATTGCACTCAGCAGCTTCTGCCTCAACATTCAGATCTGTTGTGTTTCTCGAGCAGTAGGAAATTGTAGCTTTGAAGAAGGTGTGATTATAAAAATAAGCTGCAGATCGAGCCATGAACTAGGTGACATTCAAAAGCGTTTCCCATGCAGTTTCTCTTATGTTAATTAAAATTGAAAATTTAATTAAAAGGTGTTAGTTGGTGCAGCTTTTGGCTCAGCAGGTATTTAACCGATAATACGACGACTTAACAAAAACTGGAAAGCTGAGTTGAGTTCAGATAAATATGACATAAGCCTGCTCTTGAAATATTAAATATTTTCTTGCTGCGCTGTGGCTTTGGCCCTGCATCACTGGCCCTGTTCTCCTTCCCTGTTTACTCCAGCAGCTTTGATGCTTCATTAAAATTTTATCCTCTGCTCTTCCCCTTTCTCGTTGGGATCCCCATCATCTCCTTTTATGGCTGAAATGACTCAGCAGTGAGGGACTTCAAAGTCGTCAGAAAATCAACTTAAAGGATGCTGTCTTGAAGAAATAGCGTTAATATTCAGGAAACGGTGTGCTTTAACGACAGCCGAGAACAAAAAGAAAACCGTGTCGGTGATGAGGGCTGGGGAACCTGAGCACTGCCGAAGGCTTTCCTCTTTGTATCCCCCCCAAAAAAAAGAAAGGAAAAATACTTCTCTCCAAAAGCAGTGATGCAGCTGGGCATCCGGCAGCCCTGCACGCTGGTTTGTGTCGCCTCGAGCGAGCTGTGTCCAGAGGGCTGGCAGGAAGCAGGTGGACTCGGCTGCGCTGAGCGGAGCTGGGCTCTTTTGCTGGGGCTGCTGTGTGATTTCGGATGGCCTTGGGGGAATGGCTCCAAAGCGGCACCGCTTGTCAGCAGTGCTCATCCTGCACGCTGCCAGCTCGCGGAGGGGAGCAGGAGTCGCTTCCCGCTCCGTATCGTAGCCTCCTCAGCAGCACTACTAGCTCACTCGTTTGCCTTCTCAAATCAGATTAATTTTCCATTTTAACAAAGTGCTGTCATTGTGGGAATCAGCCTCTAATCTCATCGCAGTAGAAATGCACACTTCATAACCCAGGCACCTTGGTGATGGGCAGGAGCACCAAGCCTCTGCCAGTGCCTCGCTGCCTTTACAGCAGAATTGCTGACGTTTCCCCTCTATATTTGTGCAATCCCATTCTGAGTTCCTGGGGAGCTTTGCGCTGGAGGCAGTCGTCCCTCCTCCGTACCCTGTGATGTGCCTCTTCTGTACCCCACGCTTGAATTTAGAACGTGGTTGTTTCAGTGCTCCATCATGCAGTTCAATCGTTAATTCCTGGTTTTGCTCCGCAAATAGAGGTGTTGGCAAGCCACTCTGGCAGACTACACTTACTTAAAACCCATTGGGGGTGGAAGATGCTCTAGAGACAACAGAACACTTTAGGAGAAATTAGAAGCTGTCTATGGGCTTGCCCTTTGTGAAGGACTCCCTTATGTTTTCGGTTTTGCTTCCTCCCCCGCACCTCCCACCACAAAAGTGAAAAAGCAGATTTCATAAACATGCAGCAGAATTTTAATTTACTCCTTTGGGGAAACCGAGAGACATCCCAGCACGCACAGTGGCTGAGCTTTGCACTGAAAGGGGAATCCGTTCTCCCTACCGAGAGGTCACTTCCAGGGAAAAAAAAAAACCAACAAAACAACGCAACGCCGTTGGTTTAAATGCTGCCTTAATCATCTGCTTTTGGGAATCGCATCTTCACGAAACGAGTGTGCCCACGGCAAAGCCTGGCGAGCAGAAAGCAGTGGATGCTGACTGCTGTACCTGTTGCAGTCTGTGCGTTTGAAAGACTATTTTAATTTAATGGATTTTAAGCAACATTATTCAAAGATCAACAAAAGGCATACTGTGTTATATGAATAAAAGATTTCCTCTGGATCCTTGTTAACCCTACAATGCCTAGCTGATGCAATTGAGGCGCAGCCACCTGGCAGGGAGATTTTGCTGTCAGCTGCCGGGCAGGGCCCCGCACGGCAGGGCCAGGTGCTGCTCAGTGCCTGCCCCACGGCGCTGGGCATAGGGCTGCCACTGCTGCAGGGATGGGGGTATGTGTGCAGAAAGCCCCGTGCCCTTCATTCCATCCTCAGCTCCGCTCCGCTGGGGACATCTGTAGTGATTGTGAGTAGCCCAGATTGTAATGGTAACACATACTTTTTTTTTCCTTTTTTTTTTTTCTTTCTTCCTAATTTAAAGCCAGGACATCCCTACTAATTTGCCCTTCCTAATGTCCTCTTCCTTCATACTGTCTAAAGCAATTTCCCAGCCTGTATCACTGCAGCAACAAGTCTGTTTAGTGTAGAGCATCTTGCAAATGGTGTTGCTGGTAATGGATGTGATAATAAGCCCCACAGTTACCTATCCCTGTTTGTAATGAATGTAAATTATCAAGTATAATAGAGCTGAAACTGAGCTATTTAGTGTTAGGCCCAGGAATAATGAAAAGATCTGTAATAAACTGGAAGGGGCAAAATTATTTTGTGTAATTACAGCCAAAAGCTGTCTTGCAGCATGCCTATTATTTGACATGAATCCTATAGATAACAACAGGATCGTGACTTGTTGGTGTATACATGCACCATTTCAGGCACATCTGTAGCGTCTTGCTTAAAAATGTGAAATGCAGACTTTTACCAGCAGATCTGTAGGTGGTTGTAATCTCAGCTGATTGATGAGACTGCTATTGGGAAAAAAATACCCTGAAGTTTCTATGTGCAAGTGCACAATCAAACACTGAGCTTCCCCATTTGACGCAGGTTTCTGAGATAATTTTTTCATCGCCTTTTCCCACCGTCCTGCAGGGCTGTGTGTTTGCCTAGCAGGTACATTAGTAAGCAGTGCAGAGCACTGTGGCAGGAGCGTTACACATTAATCATGCCCTGGTCAGATGGTTGCTTGCAGACTTCCGCTGCTTTTCCATGGCTTTGCTGGGCTGTGCCCCCGTGTGCTGCTGTACCCTGTGTTGCTGTGCACAGTAAACTAGATTCCTCTCTTCAGTTATTTCAACTATTTTGCAAGTATCCTCCTGCCTTTGCACTGCTCATCCTATTTAACCTGTCAGTAATTATCCCTTTTTCAACTTTTGAGCCATCCAGATTTCTGAAGTGAGTGTGCAAGAAAGTATTTTGGTTATTTCTGCAGGCTTTCCTTTATGATTCAGGTGCAATGGTGAGATTAATATTGGCTTCTGATTTACAGAAACAAAGTTATCTTGCAGGTTCCTGAATTGTCTCATAAGCCAGGCAACGGTTTTGAATGATTAATATGGCATCATCTTCCTCTTCCCACCTCTGGTCGTTTCATTTTCAAGGCTGAGAACAGCTTGGAGAAGTTCAGATTGTCAGTGGTTTGGAGAACGCTGTTATCATGGGAGGCTGTTCAGCATGCATTCACTTTGATGCTGCTGTGATGAAGCTACAAAGTACTGAGTGCAAGGCTGTGCTGTGTCCTGTGTCCTTCCTCAAGCTGCAGAGCAGGGTGCTTGAATTAGAAGTGTGTATGTGTTCGTATTTGTGTGTGTGTGTTTTCGTATACGCAGTGATCAAAAGACAGCAGGACATTTTTGAAGGTGTCCCTTACATCCTTACAGACTATTCACTTATTTTTTATTATTAGGAATTTTTGAGATCCAGTTGACTACCAGCAGCATTGTGTCATCGCTGACATGAGTAAACCAAACCCATAGGCCTTGAGGTCCAGTCCTCTCTTTTCCTATCAGAACAAGTAAAAGCTGGAAGATCAGGTCCGTAGCTGAGGGTCTCCCCACGTTGGGTCTGCGGTGTGGGGCCGCCCTCTGGGACGTGCCAGCGCTGCCCATGGAGTATCCCCATGCAAGGAGCTTGCCCGTGAGCAGTTCCCCATGAGCAGCATCCCTGCGTGCATTCCCTTCCAGGGCGCATCCCTGCCAGCAGCTCCCAGCAGCAGCAGTCGCTGCAGCCCGGCGTTTAAGGAGAAGGCGCAAGGCTTTCACTTAGCCCTGCCACCACATTTATTTTCTGCTTACGGCTCCAAGTAAACATTCCAGTGTCTGCTGCGCGTGGTTTGCGACCAAATCGCATTATCTGCCTTGTCCAGAGGAAGTTGCAGCCATATAGTAGAGCCATGTGATAAACAGCACTTGTAATTCCTGCCTGCCTGACTCACTTATCTCCATCAAGATTATTAATATTTCCAGCATGTAAGCAGTTTCCAGCAGCTGTCAAATATAAACAATAAGCTACCAGAAAACCTGCTTCTGCTTCTCCCCCTGAACTCGATTCCCCACATAACACGTGCACGGGGTCTGAAGCTAAAGGTACTGAAGTCCAGCATTAACCAGCGGCTTTGGATGTTTTGCTGTCAGCTACTGCTGCCGAAGATGTGTGCTTCATCTTAAGAGATTCATTTCTAGCTTTACAAAAGGGTAGTGTTACTTGATTAAGAATTTAAAACCACCAGATTCCTAATCATAAAAAATCCTGATTCAGGTCACTTTTTTGTTTCTAAAATGCTTCAGTCAGTAGAAATGTTTTATAAATACACCAGTTACTTTTCTTCTTTTAATTTCCAAGCACTTCCTACTGAGGAAGAGGCAAGAAATCTGTTTTCTAGTTTCTTAACCACAGAATCGTCCTGTATAAGTTCAGAATACGTTCTCAGTCTCTCCGTACCTTTGTCCTCTGTAAAATGACAATAATCTCCCAATCCATAAGGTTTTCTCTCTCCTTAAAATGTATCTATCCTGCTTTGGAAAGCAAGAAATATTAGTAGCACAATTGCAAGATGCTCTGTACTGAGATAGGTGGAAAGCCAGAGCATTCCTGGGCATATTGAGTTTATTTGTGTGGACACAGCATATTTGTTTCTCAGTTAGCACGTCCTGGCCCCTCTGTTTCCATTAGGTCACCCAGGCAAGCAGCAAGGGTCTCGCACTTGGAACAGGCTGAATAATGCCCACATGGCTTGGCCATCTGTAAGTGGTGAATTAATCACAAGCACGGGTGGACAATGTCTTTATGTTGCACGTTCGGGTAAGCTATATTATGCGATAGCGCACACCAGGTTTGACTTTAATTAAATATTTGGTCCACACATGCTGCAAAAAAGGAGTGAGTTAGCAATTTTCTGCTTAACCTGACACACACAGTGCAGGCTCTGAGCAAGCGCCCGCATTAAGCAGCCGGCAGCAGCACGACAGATACAAGCCCTGCTAGCAGTGTTTTGTGGCTTTCGTTTCTGTAGCTCCAAAACAACACTGCGGTCCCCAAAGCAGTCTCTGGAGTGTCCGGGCGCTCGGTCATTCTTTTTTTCCTTTGAAGAAGGAGCGTTGCAGACGCCGCCCGGTCAGTGCACACAGCCCGTTCTTTCTCCGCAAAGTTTTGTGAAGGCTCTTAGTGCAGCACAATGTCAGCCTTCAGAAGCGGTCATTTCTGCAGCCACTTGAATGATACCTCTGAAATGATTACGTGTTCGGAAGGACATTGGTTCGTAGGCTTGCATCTGCTGTTCTGTTGGTCGGTCTTTATTGCTGTTATAACGGAGTGGAAGTTTGCAAAAGTTCTCCCCATTTGCCTGATAAAAGCTGCCAGGAGGTTTGCCATCCCTCCCACAGGGCAGCCTGGGCAGCTCTCAGCTGCTCTGAAAACCCTGTGGCTGTTCTTCCCCAGCAAAAATTACTAGAATGCTGTTTTAGTGGAAAAATACTCATGCTTTCCAGAAAAGCCTCCCTGTCCCTGCAACGCGTGTCTGCTGTAACACAGATGCTGATAACAACAGAAGGGAATAGTATTGCTGGTATGCACTTAACAGCAGTAGACTGAAGGTAGTATATTGTGTCTGTGTGTTCAAGCAGCCAATTTGAAGGAACTGGAAGGCATAAGGAAATGACAAATAATTGAACCTTTGTACCTTTGCTCTTTTTCTATGATACCCAAAAGTAACAGCTCATTAGCAGAGTTACTGAAATAGGCGCATTTTGTTACTGTTTGAATAAAATTAAGACTGCAACAAAGCACAGGGGAAGCATTGCTCAGTAACATGTGACCTTTCCTGCAGTTATTTATCCCTTGATGATCACCCGGTTTGTGGAACAAGGCAGATAATTGCAGGACACGAGCATCGGCAGCTGTACATACACTGATAAAGTGGAACAGCCAGTGTTATAATGATGTCTGTGCAAATCCAAGCTAGGGATTTGTCCTCTGCAACCACTGGGCAGCTTTCCTTCTAGACCTGTACAGTGAAGCTGCATGGGCAAAGGGAATGCCATTCCCAAATGGCAAAGCTGACCGAATGGCTGGGTTCTGCTCCCTGTGAGATTCTTCTGGAGGTCCGTCTCCTGAACAGGTCTCCTGTGCTCTCTGTGCTTCTCACATCCTTACTATTGCCAGCTTATTTCCCTAGTACCATGCCAGAGGAAGTGGCTGGATGATGGCTCACCCTCAGGTGAGAGAACCTTTGCATTCCCCTGCTTGGAGACATGGGGAAGGTAGCTTTCAATCTTCTAAAGTATCTCTTAGAATGGGATAGGGAACTATATGGCTGCTTCCAGAGAAAACGTATCATGCCTCACTGATGGGTTGGCCGTACACATGCGTGATGGAGCCCATCTGAGCCCTTGCAGGATAGGTGTTTTTCGGAGAGAGCACCTTAGTGGTTAAATCTTTGTGTGCTCTGCAGTTAGGCCTTCTGCTACAGTAACTGGTACTGGCAGTTGTGGCATCATTTTAATCAACTGAAATATTGCAGTCATTCTAACCAGTATGGTGGATCCTGGAGCACAGCTGCTAAGTGAATTTTGGCTATGCAGAGAGCTGAGTGTACAGTACAAAACTCACCACGTGTGTTTGGTAGTTTGCCACTGTTTCATGCATCGCTGCAGGATTGCCTTTCTTCTGTCTTAAGAATGGTGTGAATTAAAGCAAAGCTGATAAAGGAGACAGTGTGCCTTTCTAACAATTACTTTCAACAGAGCAGGTATCTGTACAAACAGAATACCTGATAGGACATCATTACAAGTACTCTACATTAGCATAAATGAAGCTTAAGAGACGGATAAGCATGAGTTTAAGTATAGAATTGTGTCATGTTGGGAAAGCAACCCATTGCTTATTCACTCCTACCATTACATGATTGGTCTATAATGGCAAGATGTATCTGCTCCCAGGGGCTTGCTGTGACGAAGAGTAGTAGTAAATTAAGATGAAAGCTTGTTTTCCGCCTTATTCATAATAAATGCAAAAGTCTCCCCTGCAGCACTTGCCATGACTAATGTGCCACAGATCACTGACATCCCAGGCCTGAAGCTCACAGCACAAGTTGGGCAGTGTGCTGCCATCGGCTTTTGCTGCGACATGACTTAATTTCCAAGGAGCTGATGTCAAGCAGTGTGAAACGTAGCTTTGGTGTTGTTCGGTTTCACCTTCCTGTGGAAGGTAGGGATCATTTTTCGGGAAACAAACGTGTCAGCACATTGTGGAAGTGCTGTGGAAGTCTGCTGTGCGACCGAGCAGCTGCAGGTAATTTGTTGTTCTGTACTGTGGTTGAAGGCCCCTCTCCATCACTGCTTTGTAAGTCCCCACATCCTCAGGGCTGGCGTGGGGCACGGGGCCAACTCACTCACAGCTGTTGCTTCGAGTTGGACAGTTCCATGGAGGCAGCCTCTCCTGATGGTCTCCCATGGTACGCTGACAGTTTTTAAAAGCGCATCACTCTCTAATTAGCTTTAATCTTAGCTACTTTTGTTGGGGAAAAAAAAAAAAAAAAAAAAAAGTAAAATCTACAGTTGCTGACAGGTATATTTTAATTGCACCTGTTCAATGAAGGATATATGTTACTAAAAATCCCCCAAAAATTTTCAGTTAAATTTATGCAGTGGTGACAGCCAGTAGCCCGTAAGTGACTGAAGAGTATTGAGTTTCACACTGCAATTACCCATCCCAGCACTTTAAAAGCATGGTAGCTCTGTAGTATCCAGAGCTGTGAGGAGGACAATTAGGCATATAAAGGTCATCTTACTACCGCATTTGTTAGCTTCAGTTTTATGGCCCCTCTTCTATTCTGCCTTGGTAAGTCCCAAACATTTATATTGGTGCTTGTTTTTCAAACTGCTGTCATTGTGGCAGGAAGAAGACCTTTTTATGAAGCCATATTTGGTTTTCATGGTGCAAATTAAGAGGATATTGAAATAAACGTGACGGTGAGAAATTACTTATCTGTAGTTCTTTGGTACTGAAATCTTAAAAGGACAGACAGTAAAACAGAAGCTTACCCCAGCACCTTCCTCGGCCTTAGAAAACTATTTGCAAAATGGATTTTCTGAGTGTTGCCTGCACAATACCTGTTTAGTCACCTGTATGAGCATCCGTGAAGCTGGAAGCCCCTGGGAAGATTTGAGAAATGTAGTTCTTGCATTTAAGAAGACATTCCAAGAATGTCTCTTTCCTTCAAGTCTCCCTGTGTGGTTGGAAGTAGGAATTTACGTGTGGTCATGCATGTAGTCTTGATGGGCTGGAAAGAGCTGTCTGCTTCTATACTTCCAGCTTCTCCACTGGCCAGATGCCCTGAAAGCCCTTCTCGGGGTAGGATTTGCATCACAGATGGGAATTGCAATCAGTTCATGCCAATAGTCGGCATTAACAATCCCTCTGGAGCCAGAGGAACAGTCGTGTCAGCATGTGCTCCTCGTGCAGCCGTTGGGTCCTGGTGTGGGATGGAGCCCCTTGGCACTGGCACACCACAAAACAGCAAGCTGTGAAGGGTCGCCCGGCAGTTCTCACTTTGCCTGTTCAGAACCCACTAAGCATTTTGGCTTTTGTTTGCATGAAAAGAGTGCTATGTCAACAAAACATGTGATTGTTCCCATATATTAGCAATATGAGAATGTTACCAAAATGATTTTGTTCTCCAAAAATAGTCTAAAGAAGGAATCGCTGGCCACTGCTGTCAGTAGTGATCAATGTCTGATATTTTTCCTTGAGGTCAGCGCAGAGTTTAGGTTTTTGTATTTTCAGGATCTATTTGAGTAATTATTTTCTGCATTCCTTGTTTCTGAGTGCACCTTTATGATACAACACAGCGTGTGTGTCCAGATAGAGAGATGTTGGACAGATCTGGACCTCGAGTTGGCTCTGTTCGTCTGCAGAACACAGACAACAAGGACTTTGGAGGTTCTTCTGTCACACAGCTCGCATTGTATGGCTGAATGTTTAAAATAACTGATCGAGTGATAAAATATGTATAAAAACTCATAATGCTGGTCAAATACTGAGATTTGCCATATTCTAATTGGAGATAAATTCCTGCTGTCACATGTTCAGATATATTGATGGCCATGTGTGCCTTCTTGTGGCCCTCTGTCATTCAGTGTATGAATATAAATAAATGGAAGGGTTTGTGCCTATTGAAAGCATTTTGCTCCGGAGTTTGTCGTGGTAGAAGTAAAATGTAAAATAATGCAGTCGTGTAAGAGATGGGTCAAATTGCCATACATATTAAAAGAGGCTGCTTTTGATCAGCTTCTTTGAATGTCTGGTATAACCCCATTTATCTGGAGATCTCAAGGGACACCCAAAACCTTCAGATAAATGGGGGCTTAGTTAATCAGGGAAGCCAGCTGTCCAGCTCCTTTAGCGGTGTAGGGTTCAAGATCATAACCCATCTCTGCAGCCAGGCCATCCCTAGAAATGATTTGCATGCTTCACTTCAGCAGTCTGGCGTTGAGGCTTTTGCCGCACTGCCAGCCAGGCACTTTAGGCTTTCTCTTGGCCCTGCTCAACCCGTGGCATAGCAATGAGCTGTGAAGGCTGGGTTGCTGATACGTGCAAAACGTCTTTTTAGTAAATAGTCGTTTATACAGCACTGTGCAAGCATTGGTTTCATCTGAATAAGATGGCCAGGCATCATTTTGGGGGGCAGCTTTACATCATGTGCTCACTGCAAAGCTGTGACACGCATTTCACATTAAACTGATCTGGCTTAATCTTCCCGTGTGTCTAAGTAAGTAAAATCAGATCCCTGGTCCTTCAGGGTGAAGGTGCAACTAAAGTGCAGTGGCTGCAATCTTAACAGCACTGTGCTAGCAATTACCATGAGGGAGTCAGGCTTACATGGTGATGGAGAGGAAGCTTCTTGAGACTGACGTTTTGGAGACTGTTTCAGACTGCTGTGGTACAAACAGCCACAAATGGCTGATCTCCAAGCCTTCTTCTCCTCATCCGCCTTGTACTGGCATTCTTTGGATGTTCTCTGTTCTCTTGGATTCCCAGTATGCATTAGGATCATAGAATTGCTCAGGTTGGAAAAGACTTAAAGATCATCATGCAACCTAACCAAACTACCCAATCTCTTAATGTCTGTCTGCTAAATCATGTCACTGAGCACCACATCTAAATGGTTTTTAAACACGTCCAGGGATGGTGACTCAACCTCCTCCCTGGGGAGCCTATTTCAGTGCCGGTGCTTAACAAGGAATTTCCAGGCACTATGGAGCTCCATCCTTTGGAGCCCCAGTGTATCTGACGGCCACCTAATGTAATGACACTGAAATAGTGAAGTAGCAATTTTCTTTCAGAGCTTGTTTATGATGTCCCTAATGAAAACTCCTGGAGCTGGGTGAAACTGGAGCTGGCTGCTGTCCTGGACGGTCACCTGGAGGATGCTGAGCTGCGACGGATGGTGATGAGGGGTGGCAGGCCTGTGCCATGCTGATCCTTGCCAGGCCTGCATGGAGTCTGTGTGGCTGTGGGTGCTGGTGTACCCAGCTCCCAGCGGCGAGTGTGAGTGCTTCTCTTGCGCTACAGTCCTTTGTTTTTGTAAGTAAGGGCTGTAAGAGACATGCCCCTGGCCTCGCCGAAACCTCATCCCTCTGTTTTTCTGCACGATATTCAGGGAAACCGGTAGAAAGTCGCGGTGTGTCAGCAGTTGCGGCGCATTGCCGGCTTATGTGCTGGACGTGCGAGGCCTTTCATTAGGCAGCGGGACGTCATTAGGCGCAGCGCAGAGCCTTCCCGTCCTCCCCTCCCGGCTGGAAGGACGGCCCGGAGCAGGCCGCGGGGCGCACGGCAGGCCGGCCATTGCGGACGGCGGGGCGGCGGGCTCAGGTGGCCGGCAGCCGTCGGTTTGGCCGGAGCCTTTCAGCGATTTGTCACGCCTCGCTCCCTCCCCGCTGCGCCCGCACGTGCCAGCTCCGCGGCGGAGGGGCTGCTGGCCAGACGGCCGTGCGGCCTGCGCGTCCCGCTGACAGCCCGAGCGTGCGCCGCACGGCCCTGGCAACAGCCGAGCGCGCCGCAGAATAAGCATCTTCGTAATGAGAAGTGAATGGCATCCGTCAGTCCCTTTAGAATAGGGCCCAGGCGTGTGCCTCCTCTCCGAGGAAGTTTGGCAGCCTATTCATTAACAAGAGTCATCAGGAGTTCAGCCCATAATAGGGAGGCAGCCCCGAATGCAGGCGGGCTAATGCTTGCGCTATCAGGAATGCGTTCTCCTGGGCTTAGGGGAGAAAAGGGAGCACCGCTAAACAAATAACGCTGTCAGCAGGTGCACGCTCTGAAACGGCATCTATTGATTCTCTTTCTCCGGGCTTCCACGGGAAGTTTGTAAGAAGATTTATCGCGTATCTGCCCTTCTCCGCTAGCATGAGAGCCAGCACTGCCGTTGTCTCCCTTTTTTGCCGTCGCAGCGGCTCTAGCAACTGGCACACCGTTGCTCCCCCGAGTGAGGCACAACACTACGGCCACCGCCTCACATTTTTAAGTGCTCCGAGTTTATTTTTTAAAAGCCATTTCAAAGCATTTTTGTTAACACAATGAAAGTCGCAAATGGCACTTCAGTATTAATTAGTAATGCTTTTCGGTTCTAAATACCCTCACCTGCATTATGTTGTTGCCGGCGTTCCACTGTACGCTCCTAATTTCTGGATTTAAATTGCCCTTTTCTCCCCCATAGCAGCCCTGCAAACTCGTAATGCATTTCCACACAACAGAAACACAATGGGGATCTGAAAACTTTTGTTTTAAATGAGGAAACGGAGAATGAGATGTCATACGGGCGCTGCGAGCGTTAATTCATAAAGTCATACGTGAGGTTCTTCAGCCCATTGTAGGTTTGTTTCAGGCGTTATCCCGTTATTGGAAGTGTATGATTCACCTTCTGAGAAAACAGAAGCTGTACACAAAAGGAAAAGATTTGCTTTCTCCGCTCTGAAAAGCTGCCGCAAGCAGGGGTCCTATTAAGACAGCTGGAAAGTTGCTTCAGCTTGTTACGCTTGTAAGTTTTATTGGTGACTGGTTTTTGATTACACATTTGAATGCTGTGTGTTCCAGGTTGCCGAGTTTTAATTAAAAGGCAATAGTCTTGATTTTAGATTGCTTTGCTGCCTGCATTATGCAGACAATAACGCGTGCAAGTTTTTTTTGTGGGTTTTTTGTTGTTTTTTTTTTCAGTCCGTGTCGTTCATCTAGGATACATAATACTACATCTGCCTTAAATATCAACTTCACGCTTACTCTGTTAATTTCTTTTAAAACGCATAATGATCGAGTAAACATGGGGGTTTTTTCTCCTCTGTCCTGCAGCTTTCCTCGCGGTCTAATCATTTTTCTATCCTGACAGGGTTATTTTAACAGGAATACGAACTTTCGGCACAGCTGATTTCTCTTAAAGTTGGGTTGCGGTTTCAAAAAGCCTGCACTGGGGAAGCTGAGGTTTTACCCTTCGGTAACTGCGGCATCCCACCGGACCTACCGAATCGCTCCTTTTCACTGATGAAGCTAAAAGTATCGTCTGTAATTTCAAGCAAGGAGGCTGCTCGTGTTTAGCAACATTAAGCAGTGTTGTGCAGCTCCTCTACGCCAGTGTGTGGCTTTGTTAGTGTTCCGGTGGGTTTGCACGTCACGTAACAGCATTTTATTCTGTGCACACAGTTCCTTAACCTGGCTGTTGCAGCTACGAGGAGAGAGCTCTGTATCTTGAAGCAATAATCCAGAACCACAAAGAAGTAATGACATTTGAGGATTTTGCCGCTCAGGTCTTTTCTCCCTCTCCCAGCTACTCCCTGGGTGGAACTGGTGAGTCTCTGCACGTTATTCTTCTCTTTCGCACTAAGAAGCACTTGAGCAGCAGATGTACACCTGTTTTTTGTAGATAAATGCTTGCAAATTTAAGAAGACCATTCTTCCCCTGAATCAACTAATGAATATCAAAAGGAATGATGACATTCATTTTAATTTGTTTTGCATCAGAGCTATTCACTCTGTTCCTTTCTTCAGCTATCCTGTTAACCCTCGAATCTAGCAAGGTTAATGAACTTTCTCTCAGTAATGTGCTCCGGTTCATTCAGGAGTGCAGGTTTCTTGCTGAGCTGGGAATATGCTGTTCAAAAGCTTTGCCTGAATCGGTGCTTACTTATCGAAAAATAGTTCCTCGCAGTAGAAGCCGTTGCTACTAATGCTAAATGGGGATTATGCTGCTGAGATACCAGGGTCAGGGATTAATGAAAAAGAAATGTAAGAATGGTGTTCCGTTGGAAAATCATAGCCGTGTGCGGAACGCTAGCATTTGCCTTCAATACATATGAGCAAATTGCAGGCTTTCTTCCAGCACCTGGCCTGGAACCTGTTCAGTTCTTTCATTTTAATATGTTAGGTATGGATAATTCCGCATGTGTGTGTATACACACCTTTGTGCTGGCAACCATTCATCAGCCCCATTGAAAGATGAACATTTAATGCCTAACAGTGCGAATTTATTCCTTACGTGTCCCATTGAGATCTTAAGTTAGCATGCGAAGTCCAGAGAGCCAGACTTGGCCGTTCTAATTAAGTTTAAATAAATGTGTCTTCGAAGGAAACATATTGATTCTAAAATGCAGATTTCCAGTGCCCTCAAGACTTGCTTTTCCAATCTCAAGATGTGTATGGTCACTGCCCGTTGGATTCTTGAACAAAGATTCCTTAATCCTCTTTTTACACTCCTTGGGTGAAACTGGCACTTGCTAATTATTTCCCACTACACTTTCAGGTTGTTTAATAGATTATTTCAGACCTGTATAAACGTTGAAGAACATCTGCTCTATTTCTCTCTCGCCTGACTTGTTAGCAAATATCTCCCATCTAAACTGAAAAAAATTGAAGGAAGAAATTAGATTTCCTAAAATAAATCAGTTACCAATAAAATCAGCCGTGCATCATTGTTTAACATTACTGGCTCCAATCCGTGCGTTTTCAGAGCTTTGTTGGGAGATAAGAGGTATATGCATGTCCTTGCATTGGTCGCCAGTAGCAGCAGGCAGAAGGCTTTGGAGATAAGCAAGCTGGCAGAAGTAAAGGGGAGCCAGTGCTATTTACATAATCGCGCCTCTGCTTCCTGGAGAGGCGTCAAGAAACACAGGAATGGCCTCTATTGATCTTTGTTGAACTGGAATACTAAACAACATTAGAAAAGCTTATAACTTAAAGCTTTGATTAATGTTTTCTACATTAAAAAGTAGAACAGCTGTGAATTAAATTCTTTTATACACTCTGCCAAAAGTCTGAGACAAAAAGAAATTATCAGTTTCAATAGAAACGTAGATTTCGTGCCCAGTGTTGTTAGCACTTTGAATCACTTGTCTGCTGACGCTTCAGGAAAAGCAGCAGATACCTCAGTATACTTTAGGTGCGTTGCTCTGCGCACGGTTGTGCCTGTTTCTCACTTTCTCTTACAGCATGCAGAGATCATCTTCTCTGGCGAAATTTAGTTGGGCAGGCAAGGACAGATTCGTTTGATAATGCGGTAGTCACGCTTTCTGAATTAGGTGATGCATCTTATCTGCAAATTTACTTTGCTGATGTCCGCTTACATTTCTCAGAACACTGTTAGATAATCAGTGCTTGAACATCAGTTTATGATGCCACGAGTTCATGTTTTCTGACCTGCCACTGTCAGGTCCTGATATTCAGGCTCCAAATATTATGTTTTCTTCCCATTGGAGAAGCCAAAGTCTGGTTGCGATTTTTGGGGTCGAAACCTCCGCCTGGTCCCAGGTTGTCGGTCCCAATTCCTTCTTGGCCAGTGATGGGCAAGGATAAAGAGCTGCAGTCCAGGCTGCAGGCTGCAGCTTCACACAGCAACCCAGTGTTCCTCTTACGGGCTGTAAGTGACTGTGGGGCAAGATTGAGTCCAGAATAGCTTCATTGGTGTGTGAAAATAGGGTTTTTGTAATGGGACGAGTCCTGGCAAGGATGTGAATCCATGCCGTGCCTCAGGGTGTGCTCTCTTTGAAGGAGTCTGCCCAAGTTGTCTGCTCGTTTACATTGAGTTGAGTATCACTAAGAGTTGTGTTGGTGGCTGCCCTGAAGATGCATAGCTACACCAAGCACTGACCATGACACACTTCAGTTAGCCTGGAGGCAGCGGGGGCTCCCCACGGGCAGGACACCCAGCCAGGCGTGTTCTCCTTTGTGGGTGCTAACAGATGTGCCACCAGCATCCAGAGGCAGGGTAACCTGTAGCCTGCTGACTCTTAGTACGGCCCTGGCACTCTCAGAGCTGGGAAACACCTGAGAACAGAGCCCCAGCAGCACCCCTCAATACTGAGTACTTTCTGCTTTGTTTCCCACTCTGAGCTCCACGCAGAAGGCTGACACTTTATCTTGCGGAGGGCGAGGCGTGCTTTGATCTTTCCTTAATCCACAGTATCTTTCCTTTGAAATCCAGAAGCAACCCAGGTGAAGGCTGGATACATTTGCAGCCAACTCTTCACCCCGTCAGTGATCAGACAGGGCTGCAGAGCGACGTGCTGGTGGGATGGCCGAGGGGAATTGCTGTGCAAGTGAAGTGAGGGAAGAGGGAAGAAGTGGCTGGTAGAGGAGTGTGTGTATGGAGCTGGCACAGGGCTGGGTTTGCTCTCTTTCTCCCAGCTGAAACTGCCAGCCCTGCCTAGCTTTTAAACTTTTCTGGTCAATTTTTAAGGTTATTTCTTCTCTGATCTCATTCTGAGTGCCACTTCTTTCTAATCCTGCCGTCACTGCCTGTCCTCCTGCACGATAAAAAGGGTCAGTGAGTACACGTTTATTAAAATTAAGATTGGTTTAAGCAGTCCGTGCAGTACAAGAAGGGAACCAAAGCGATTATACGAATTGAATATGTGGCTGTTAATGCCATGTGTTTTTGTAGTGTTCCTCGACTGAGCTGTTTTTCTGTTTCCTGAGGCTGTCTCCAGGGATGCCTCCCCTAGGTTCAGACGGGACACGGGCTTCTTAAAACACGCCTTTGCTTAGCCTCCCATATCACACATAATCCTGCAGGTGCTTGGCTGTGTGCACGAAAATAGCTCCCTTGCTGTTTTCGGGAACAGAGCTTTAAAGTCCCTCTACGTATCACAGATAGCCCTGTCCTTCTTACACGCTGCACATGCAGGCTGGTTGGCAGAACGGGCGTCCCTGAACTCATTTAGGGGATGTGCAGATTAGGAACAAAAGATGAGAATACAGTCCTTTGTTGTTAAACTGGTACATTACATGCTGTATTTTAATTAGGCTGGGTATGAGAGGCAGCCCAGGAAATCCTCAGTAATCCAACACTACTGAATTATTCTTATCCTTTCCCTCTGCAGATTTCTTTCCTTTTAAAGGATGGGTTTTTAAGCTGCTATCTTTTTCTGTTCTTGCTCCCTCAGCCAAAAAAAAAAAGGAAAACAATTATTCAACGAAATGCTTGTGTATGCTTTAAAAAGGAATAAAAACTGAACAGGTGCAAACAGATACAAAACGTTCCAACTTCAATTACCTCTGGTGGCTAAAAAGCAGTGGCTTTGTTCATTCGAGACCAGGATCCAGAACTGTGTTAACTCTTAGAAAATGGAAATAGGTGGACGTTCTGGAAAGTTAAAGAAATAGCCCTTTGACCAGAGAAACCCTCATACTCAGCATTGTTAGGCTTGCAGGGGCAGATTTCTGTTTTGGAGAAAACCTCCAGCCCTGCTTTTCAGCACCGTGGGCTTGCAGTTGGTGCTTCAAAGGGTTAATTGAAATGGGCACACTTGACTGCTGAGAGGACTGATCTAATCACTGCCATATCCAAGTGCATCTGTTCACCATGAGGTCATTCTTGTGCATGCTAATGATTTGGAAAATAAAGCATAACGCTCGACGTTATCAGAAAGGATATAGTGTAAATCTTTACTTTTTTAGTTGCTAATCACCACTGTGGGGCCAAACAGCAGGCAAAAGAATCCCGGATTATCGCTTTCCATTTCAGGTTTTGTCTTTTAAGCATCATTTTCAGGGCAGTGTCAGGAAGCCGTGCTGGAAAACTCTGACATGTGGTATCTGTTGATAAATGGGTTCTTTAATGAATATTATAGTATTGCCCAGGAGCAACACTTGAGTTGAGGAACTATAGACGCTTTCAGCATTCCCCGGTTTTAAAGCCCTGGGAGCGGCGTGTGCTTATTTACATAAAACTGAGATTTTGCAGCCTTTTTGTTGAGAAGGTGACACATGCTTCCCTTTTGTCTCTGGGCTGTTATAGGCACAAAATTCTTGCAGAAAACACAAGAGAACACAATAAAAAAAAAGATCTGTTTTTTAATGCTTTTTGCTCAGTGCGGAGCTTTACGTTTCCCACTTTAAAACAACAGGAATATTCCAAATGTGGTCAGAAAACACATTTTTGACAGAGGCAAAAGAAAACCCAGTAGGGTGGCTCTGAGCATGCAACCAGGTACACACTGGGGTTATTTTTGAAGCTAGTTGGGCTTTGCTGTTTTTTTCATTCTGACTCGCGGAATCAGACTCCACAACCCAAAGTTAGATTAGGAAGCAGGTATGTTTTAATCAGTGCTGCGCAGACACCGGGTGCAAGGCAGGTATTTCCGCCTGTCTTGCCCAACGCAGGGCAAAGCTTGGTACAGATGTAGGCCAAACTAATACATAATCAGTGATTTTCCTGGCATTCGTATCCGTATTCATTGCATTTCCGAGAACCCATCAGCATATGGTCCCTCCCTCCTGCACATGCGCCGTGGGCAGCGGGGGTCTCCTTCTGGTGGTCATGGGATGGAGGCTCATTGTCTTCAGCAGAAGTTATCCCATCCTGACCCGCTCCTTGTGTAATGTTTCTTCAAGTTTACAATAGAGTTTTGAGATGTTCTTTTCTTATCTGGCCTCACACCCTGCTTACCTGCATTCCTATACAATAGTTAACCTTTATCTTGTCCTCTCCTTACTCACATTCCTGTACAGTGATTAACCCTTATCTTGTCCTCTCTTTACTCACATTCCTATACAGTGGTTAACCCTCAGTTTGTCCTCTCCTAACTCAGTCCCCCCTTTTTCTTGAATCTAGCAAATTCTAGATTACTCCCTTTGGGAAAGGGGAAGTTTTGAAATAACTCCCACTTTCTGCTTTCTGCCTTAGCTTGTGCTTTTTCCATTCCTCATAGCTAACCCCAGAAATTTTGCATACCCATAGTACACATCTCATTGCAATACACATTAAAATGAACAAGAAGATTATAATAAAATAAGCCACAAAGAGTTGCTTTAGCCCTGCAAATTAGGTAACAGCTGGTAAGTTTTTCCCACAACTCTGTGAATCCGAATGAGGTATCATCCATCGTTACCTGATGAAGTAATTTAGCGTGCTCCCATATTGCCTGTAGATCAGTCTCTATCCTTTGAGTCTTGTCTACATAAGCACAACTGCTCTGATTAATTATCACACAAACCCCTCCCTCTTTGGCTGTTAGTAGATCCAACGCCATTCTATTTTGTAATACAACCTTACTAAGCATTGAAATCTCAACTTGTAATGCTTTGATGGCATCAGCAGTAGTGTTCTCCATTATCTCTAGAGTGGCTGAAATATTGACGATCGCTTTCTCCAGCTCACTTACTCCAAGAGATGGGACGAGCCATCTCACAGAGCTGTAAGTTTTTTCCACCAAGGGATTTAGTACTCTTCTCACCCATCTCAGAGGGTTCTCACCATGGTATTTCCTCATGCACCGCAGTCTGAGGTACCAAGTATCCTGAAGTGCATGTTCCCATTTAATTTGGAGGCAGTGCCTTTTGTGCCTGCCCATCCCCACATAACCACTAGTATCCGTAAGGTAATCTGCATGGATTAGACCTACCCTCTTGATGGGTAAAAGATGTTCCCATTCCCACAGTTCCAAGTACATTCTTATCTGTAGGCCATGATGAGTGTTTACTTGTTCTAGGATCTCACCCTATGCCCTGCTTCCACCTTGTAGTCTCACTGAGTCCTGATACTGTCCCTGAATTCCCATATTCCCATCCCTACGTCCTATACCTGTTAAATTTCACCACCCGACTTTCACACTAGTTTTGCTTTCATTTTCCCTATCCACAAAGATAGACTTAGAAGAATTAATAATCAACAGATCAAACTTCGGGCCCTTTTGTAATTTATCCTCTATTCCGTACTTACATTCCCCATGTTCCACCCAATTTGGAATTGTCCAATTAAGTGCTACTAACCCATAGAGTGGCCCCCCACACCCTCTGGGGAGGGCCGTACATATCCAACAATTTGTTAGGTTAAAATTTTGGGCTACTGCCCGAGTAACATTTAAGTAGATATTACCTTCCCAGGCTAAAGCAAATCTTATAAGATTAATTACAACGCATAGTTTATACATTTTTCTTACTTGTTAGTCAGAGGGGTCCTTTCTCCCTCGCAGTCCACTACGGTCGGGCATTCTTCTTTAGGCAGGTGTAGTGTATCCACGGTATCAATCCTTCCACCTTGGCTGCCCTGTGCGTGGTTAGGAGTACTTGGTAAGGTCCTTCCCACCTTGGTTCTAGAGGAGAACCTCAACAGGATTCAACATACACATAATCTCCAGGCAAGACATTATGTACCGGACCATCCAGGCCTCGTGCCCTGCTATTAATCACCACCTTCTCAATATCCTTTAATTGCGTTTGCAGCTTAATTACATATCTGATCAAAAGTTCCTCACCTATTTGTGCAGAAGTTCCTTTTTGTACCGGGTGAGGTCTCCCATAAAGGATCTCAAATGCACTTAGTCCTTCCTTGGTTCGGGGTTTTGTTTGAATCCTTAATAAAGCCAAAGGCAGCGCTTGGGGCCTGGGTATTCCTGCCTCCTGGCCAAGCTTAACTATCTGTAATTTTAACAAATGATTCATTTTCTCTGCTTGTCTGCTTGACTGAGGTCAATAAGGTGTATGTAATCACCAGTCAGTCCCCCGTCTCGTGCTCACTTGTTGTACCACTCTGGCCTCAAAGTAAAGGCCTCAGTCCAGGAATTCTGAGGGGGTTTCTTTTGGACCTCACCTAAGAGCATATAAGGCAGACCAATTGGTTGTTTTAGGAATAGTCCTTTCCATCCCTTTTACCACCCATCCTCGATAGGCTTCTAAAAGATCTCATTCTGCTCCTCTGTCTGGGTCCCAGGGAGGGTCCTGCAGAGGGAAATGATCTTTTATGTCCGCATTTCCACCTCCTAGCTATAGGGGCTATAGGGGAGTCCGGGAGGGTTTTGGGGGAAGAGTCCTCCCTTTCGGAGTGCTCCCTTTGCCCAGTGGTAGGACTCCCTGCCCCTGGCGCCTGATAATGGTCCAATAAATAAGCAGAAGTCTTAACTTCAGTTAGTCTGGTACACTGTTGTCCTATACTGCATGCGGAGCAACAGCGTTTTGTCCCTACACTTCCTGCTGCCCGCCGATCCTTTTCTAATGCTAACACTAGAGGATCAGGACTCCTCTCTGGCTCCGTAGCTTAGCTACGTCTCACTCACTCACACCACATTCACACAATGCCAGCTTAATCAAAACATGAGTTTGAAATTTCTTAGCTCTAATTTCCCCAGAGGAAGTCTCAAATATTTTGATGGTATTGATTCGGATACACGGTACCGAACATTTACAACAGATGGCAATAGCAATTCTGCAACCTACGGCTCCTGCTGTTATTATTACAAAAATCCACATTACCATTTGAGTGTTACGGGCCCCCTTTGTAGGAACTTCTCCAAGAAGCTTTCCTACCCCAGACGGCAGCCTGACCTGTGAGCTCACCTCCCAAGGGGCAGCACGAGCGGCTGTACCCTGCGTAGGACCACTCCTCACAACTTACGGGCTCCCTTTATTCCCATTCACATTCCTGGTCCAACGATGCTCCTTGTCTGCTCGCGCAGTGATCGGGTGAGGAAGGGGAGTCCTTCCAAGAAATCTAAGGGCGCACCAGAGGCATCCCTCTTCTCAGCCGGTCCTGCAGCCAGGCAGAGGGTGTCCCATCTGGGGTGCCAGATCGACTCACGGAATCAGACTCCACAACCCAAAGTTAGATTAGGAAGCAGGTATGTTTTAATCAGTGCTGCGCAGACACCGGGTGCAAGGCAGGTATTTCCGCCTGTCTTGCCCAACGCAGGGCAAAAGCTTGGTACAGATGTAGGCCGAACTAATACATAATCAGTGATTTTCCTGGCATCTGTATCCGTATTCATTGCATTTCCGAGAACCCATCAGCATATGGTCCCTCCCTCCTGCACATGCGCCGTGGGCAGCGGGGGTCTCCTTCTGGTGGTCATGGGATGGAGGCTCATTGTCTTCAGCAGAAGTTATCCCATCCTGACCCGCTCCTTGTGTAATGTTTCTTCAAGTTTACAATAGAGTTTTGAGATGTTCTTTTCTTATCTGGCCTCACACCCTGCTTACCTGCATTCCTATACAATAGTTAACCCTTATCTTGTCCTCTCCTTACTCACATTCCTATACAATGGTTAACCTTCAGTTTGTCCTTTCCCTAACTCAACACATGCTTCCCTTTTGTCTCTGGGCTGTTATAGGCACAAAATTCTTGCAGAAAACACAAGAGAATACAACAAAAAAAAAGATCTGTTTTTTAATGCTTTTTGCTCAGTGCGGAGCTTTACGTTTCCCACTTTAAAACAACAGGAATATTCCAAACGTGGTCAGAAAACACATTTTTGACAGAGGCAAAAGAAAACCCAGTAGGGTGGCTCTGAGCATGCAACCAGGTACATGCTCATGGGGTTATTTTTGAAGCTAGTTGAGTGGTGACTCTTTCTGTCTAGGTTGGGCTTTGCTGTGTTTTTCATTCCTTGTCTTTGCATTTTCCCTGAAGATCTGTGGGATCTTGAGGCAGTTCTGCCTGCTGGGCAGAATAAAAGTCTCTCTGGGTTCTCTCTAACACTTGCGCATCATTTTAGGGAATAGAGCTGAATATTTGGAAATACACATCTGAAAGCAAATAGCTGTGCTGTGATACTGCTTACAGCAAGCACGGCTGTGCCAGGCGTTGAGTTCCAGCAATACGAGCGTGCTGCCTGAAATTGAGCAAAGGAGGCAGGGCTGAAATCAAGATGTCACAGAGGATGCTGGGATGCTGAGATCTTGCCTCCCATCGTCTCCAGTTGCAGACTTTGAGTTTGGATTGGACCATTCCCTGCTTGGCCACTTGTAAATGGCTTCTTGTGTGCTCAAACAAAACGTGTTCCACACCTCTGCAGCCTACAGACATTGAAGCATCTTCCTTCCTTTGGGTAAAATGCTCTTCTGGCTGTGGCTGCTGCTTGATAGCAGAGAATCAAAAGATGCCAGGTGAAATGCCCAGTTGAACCAACCTGACCTAATCTTGGGGGGTTCTGCAGAGCCCTCACAGGTACTATTTCTCCCCAGAAGTGCCTGTCAATGAGGCATGGGGGGAAAATCTATCCCACATATCACACTCCCTCCCTCCTTCTCACATTGTTACCCAGGCTGCAGGGCAGGGGAACTCCACAGCCTCAGCACACCACTGCTGCTCCTATGGCAGCTCAGAACCTCCGCGTTTTGCAGGATGTGAACTGTGTGTCTGTTGGCAGTGTATCCTCATGAAAGAGAAATACTCTGCCTGGTGGTAGTCTCTCTTTGCAGAGGCATCCCATCACCCATTTGTGTGCATGGTGTGTGTGTGTGCAGGGGATGGGATTGTACATAGAAGTTACTTTGCACTTGTATGGCCCAGTGGTTATGCATGTTGTTCACGCTGTGGTTTTCTAACCTGGCAACAGTGTAATAGCAGTTCGGCCCTCCAAGAAGCCTCAAATCTTACCTGGTTTGAGATTTCATCTACTAGCAACGTTGCTGAAATAAGAGGAGGCTGAGTGCCCGGGCTGCCACATCTGCATGCTTGGCAGAAGCTGAAGAGGACTCATTTTGGGCACCATTTCCTCCCCATACCTGACCAGCAGCACACCTCGCTCACCCTCCGTCCCCATGTCCCCTCAGTCGGCTCCTGGCCCCACGTGCACCGTGGGTACGCTGCTCCTGTATTGATACCATTTTGTGTTCTCTCCCTTTAGATTAGAGTATGTAACGGTCTCGTTACGCTAATTGCCGCAGGTAAGAGCCATGCTTCCCGCAGGCCATGCGTCGCGCTCCATCACTAACGCTCTCCTCCTTCTTCTCTTCCACCTCCTCCTCCTCCTCCTCCTCCTCGTGCTCTGCCCTTGGGTTCGGGCTTTGTTTCTGCCTCTCACTAAGGCTGCCCGCTCCCCACGGCAGGGCTACACATCTCACCTGGCTCCTCGTGCTTTGAGACCCCCCTGCTTGCTTGAGTTGTGAATTCGGAAGGGATCAAGCCCTCCGGTGACCCACCTGCGAGCCAAAAGGAAATCCAATTTAGCTAACAACCAGCGAAGCTGCTTGTTGCTTCTTACAACTTCTAATTCCATACTGCCTGTGTGTCCTCTGCAGCAAACACAGCCTCGGAAGGGCCCAAAAAAAAAAAAAGAAAAAAAAAGGGCGAATCCTCCAAAAAGGCCCTTAGCAGCACCTCGCCCTCCTAACAAACTTGCAGGCTTCCCCTGCGAGGAGGCGAAGCAATTAGAGTTCCTGCCAGACGGCTTGCAAGTGGAATTATAATATTTGTATGAAAGCCTTTATCTTTTGTGGTTAACTCTCGCTCACTCTGCAGCTGCTGTCTCCCTATCAATCACAGCCAGAGGCCGCACGCGCAGCTCAGGACTCGCCGGGGGAAGGCTGGGACTGCAGGAATGTGCGGGGCTGTGGACTGCGGGGCTGCGGGATGGACGTGGGGCTGTGGGATGTGGGGATGGGAGCTCCTGACCCAGACCCTGCCTGCAGCCTTTCACTCACAGCGAGGCATTGTGGGGAGCGTGCATGAATATTGCTCTGGCTCGTCCTTTTGGGGGAAACTGTATTATTTTGACCATCTGCCATGCCGCTTGACTGCAGGAATGTAAAGTGTGACACCTCCCTCGCACCCCCTCCTCCCCACGCTGTGAACAACACCGCAGGTTTTCTTTTGAATCCTGAACTGACAGCTCCACATTTTTTACAGAAAATGCCTTTGCACATTAAGTCGTGTTTTTCACCTTTTTTTTTTTTTTAATGCGGTATTTCCCTTTCAGTCAGTTGTCGTGAAATATAAATCTGGGACTGAAAGGTTCCGTTTGAAATGCCGACGCCAGGTTGTAAACCAGCTGTGGGATTTCAAAGGAGCAGAGTGGGCTTCGGACCTCAGCATTACAGGGTTCAGTGCCTATTCGCCAAAATACCCGCAGTTAGATAGAGCAGGGCCCTAAGATTTAATCCTTTTAGTAAGGAAGCAAAATGAGGCTCAGCCTGTGCTGGACAAACACTGTTGGATTTCCAAGCCCTGAGTAGTCCCAAGATTCATGCAGGCTGTCCCATTGTACTGTTGCACTTCCAACACAGCCTGGAAGCCCAGCTGGGAGCTGGCAGCCAGAAGGCACAGCCCACTGCTGAGCTGGAAACGGGTTTGTGCTGCAGCACACGGCCATCAGAGTGCAGAGGTGCTCAGCCACAGCCGTTAGGTTGGGCTCCGAGCACTGCTCCAGGCTTGCAAGCACCGGGGCATAGCACTGTACCTCCCCCTACCAGGAAAAAACACACAGAGACTTAGTTACAACAAGATTTAAAAATACTGCAGCCCAGGGGAGCTAATGAAATAACACTGACACCGAGAAATGCCTTGGGATGGGTGGAAACCCCAGCAGCAAGAGCAGCGCTGTGTTGCAGCATGCGTCGGTATTCCCCGTGCGCGTCTGCACCAGAGCCAGGCAGGAGCTGCACACACTCCGACTTCATTCACTGCCCCATAGCAGAATAGCTGTCCCCTCAGCTGTTCTCATTCAGACAAGCCATCAGCCCCGACCTGCAGCCATAACCACCTCTGGGGAGGTGTTGAACAAGGAAGCCCGTCAGCACGGTTCTTGATGGGCATCCGTTGTCCGCTTGCAGTAGTCAGAAACACCCGAGGTTCTGTATCTGCAGAGCGGCTGTTGGGATGCGGACACGCACAGCTTGTCCCTGTCCTCAGCCCGCCTTCCCCTGCCCGCTGTCTTTTCCAGGCTGCCTCACCACCAGCACCAGCGCCGACCTCGCCGTCCCTGCAGGAGCAGAGCCAGCAGAGCTGACCTCAGCGCCGCGCAGCGCCGGGAGCAAAGCCTGCGGGAGGCTCCGCCGCTCCGCCAGCGCGCTCAGCAAGGCTCCCAGCTGACACCCAGCACCCTCCGGGGATCCCCTCGCCACGCACCAGGCTCTGCTCCTCTCCTAAAGGACCCCCCCGCTTGGGATGGGCGCTTGTTGGAGGGGATGGGCAGCAAGCACTTTTCCCCCCACCCCATCATCGCACGAGGGCACGGAGCAGCGCTGATGCCCGTTGCCTCACGTCGTCTCTGAGCACTGATTTCAGTCATTCCGTCCAACGAATTGTGAACCAGGGAGTTGTGACAAAGCCGAACTGTGTTTTGTAATGATGAGGCATGTGCTGAATGTCCTCCTCTAAAGCAGTGATCGGGTGCTGCTCAGCATCTGTTCCACCTCTGCTCCCGTCCCGTTTTCAGCAGCCATCCGAGGCAGTTGTTGTGCACGGAGCAAAGAGTTCGTGATAATCAGAGAGACCCATTTATCTGAAGTTCAGATGCCAATTTCATAGAATGGCAGCACCTGCTCTGAAATCGCTCCGTTTACCCACGCTGTCTTGTTCAGGGTCATCCATCACCACCTACTGCGGAGCATCCATCCCCACACTGAGGATGCTGTGGCAGTGCACAAGCTGGGCTGCTCTCCGTGCTGCTGCACCAGTGCAGGGTGAGCTGTCCCCTGCCTCCACGTGTGGTTTGGAAAGGAGTCCTCTTCCTCAGCCCTGCCCCCAGGGCGGCTTCATCCTTCACAGTAACGCTTGCAGTGGCAGTGCAATGTGAACTGCTGTCCACATGTGGAGAAACACCCAGCCACGTTTCTTTCAGAAGATGAAATGCTGCACATCTGCACATCACCAGGGTGTGACTCACAGCGGGACGGCGCCCTCCCCGCGTCACCACTTTGCCTTTTCACAACACAGGGGCAATAATCTGCAAGGGGAAGCATCTCTCTGATGAGCTAGGATTCAACACATGTGAAGGCTCCCAAGAAAATGTAACGTCCTGATGGCACTTTGTGTAGTAAGCAAATCTTTTGGACGGGAAATGTGTTTCACTTTGCATGTATCACAGGTTTCCAGAGTGAAAACTCATAGCTCCTGCTCTAGCTTTGGGTTTCAGATGTTGCGGACACTGGTGTGTCTGCCCAGTTCCTGGATGTTGCATCAGATACCTCCGGCCTTCCTCGTCCTCCTCAGGTCTCACTCCTGTTGCTTTTTTGTTCAACTGTTCAATTTTTGTGTTTTTGGGGTGTTTTTTTTTTCTTTTTTAAATGCCACTTAGCCTTGAAGCGCACACCCCTGGACTCAATGTGATGTATCAAAGTGATGGGAACTGAAGCGAAACGCCGCATCGTGCCGCCTGGTTTTGCACTTCCTACACGTTAGCACGAAGGTCTGCTGTCCTGCCACCACCCCGCGCTGCTGCCAGGTAGATGCAGAAAAGCACTCCGGGCACTGATGGTGGCAGCCCTTCCGTGTGGCTCCGTGCAGCAGCCGGGTGATGAGGCACACAGCCGGGGTTGGGGTGAGCACAGCAGTGCTGCAGGCACAGAGCTCCGCGTGCTGAGCGCTTGGAGTGCCGCTCCACCTGCCTGCCTCACCCTTTGCTTTTGTTCTCTACTGATCGGGGGGGGGGGGGGGGGGGGGGGGGAAGTTGGAAAATAAAATGTGTATTTTTAATTTATTTCGTTTTTCGCAGCGGAATACGCGAGGCTGTCTTGTTCTTCAGTTATCCAACGGTCTGAAATCATTTCAAAGGCGTTCTGAGTAAAATGAGCCGTTTCTCTTTGGAGCAATACTCACCCCTCTTTCAGGGAAGAATTAATAATATTTTCCTGATGTCAAAACGACGTTGACTTGTGGAAATTCAGCATTGGTTGCATACTGTGCAGGCAGACACGGAGCTGCTCCGTTCCCCCCTGGTGCCCTGAGCAGAGTGAAGCCACACCGTGATGCTGCACCGTGATGCTGGAGCTGCCATCGCAGCCAGGGCAACTGGGGGAGAACAGGGAGGGCTCTGCTGGGCTGAGACCTGCAGAGCCGCTGCTGAACGTTACTTCTGTATGGCTTAGGGACAGCTAACTCAGAGGATTCTCACCTCTTCTAGTGAATAAAAATCAGTCACAGAAATGCGTTTGTCTGTTTCTGCCACCGCCTAAAGGAGAGGTTTTGTTTCTCATAGGATCACGGAACGGTGAGAAGGGACCTCAGCATCAGTGACAGCACCATCGCTGGCTTCTTCGGAAGGGGCTTGGAAGCTCTCACTGATAGTAATTACAGAGCATTACCAAGCCCCAGAAGACATTGCTTCTATACCATTCATGGCAGGAGACGTGCGATGACAAGGCTGCCCTTCCTAAACCGTGTAATGCCTCATTGCTGGGAATTTGCATGGGCATTAGAAACAAAACCTTTCTAACAGCGATTTCCTGCTCTGCGGAGACATCGCTTAAGAAAATGAAGGGGGTTTGTGTGCTCAGTCATAATTATGTCAGGGGTGCTTAGGCATTAACACCCGCTTATGCCAGCGGGAATGATACGGGATTATTTGGCAGTGGGAAAAGCTGCTTTGAGATCTCTCTTTTTTTCTGAAGTTCTCACTTAAATTATTCTCTCTGAAATAAAGAATTAATCCAAAGGGCTGCAGAGAGAGTCTGCACTCGTCCCGTTTGCACACCTTACCGTGTCCATCAGCTGGGCAGTGGGAGCACAGGGGCACTGCACCGAGCATCACGCTGCCACCGCCGGGAGGGACAGCCTATGGGATGTCATAGAGCACATCACTTGTGTCATGATACACATCAATGACACATGAAAATATCATCACTTGTATGTGCACACTGTGTAATATCCTGTGTCCCGTATATACGATAAGCAACCTGACCTGGTGGGTGGCAGCCATGGCCACAGCAGGGGGTTGGAACCAGGTGACCCTAACATTAACACTAAGTCCTAATCCTCACCTATAACCCTAACCCGGACCTATGTTGCAACACCCGGTGCCAAGCTGTGACACTCAGTCTCATGTTGTGACGCCTGCTCCCACATCACAACTCCCCGTGCACAAAGCCACGCATTGCCAGCACTGCAGGATGCTGGCACACCAGCAGGAATGTCCAGCAGCCCCGCCGCTGCTTTTCCACTCTGTTTAGAATCAACGACAGCTTTTCAGCACGTTGAGGGGGAGGAAAGGAAATCGGAAGGCAAAGAAAGTTCTGCGGGCCCGTTTCTGGATGATTTTCTGCTTCCCACCTCCCTCCTTTCAGCAGCCACTGCGCCCAGTGCTGCTCCCAGTGCGCCCACCGGCGGGGCAGCTGACGGCTGTGGGAACGGGTGCTGGTCCCGGCACTGCTACAAGAAACACGCTGAGCAGTGGCACAGCAGAGAATCTCAGCTATTCCCCCATCAGCCGCCCGTGCCGACGGCACCGTGGGGAGAACTGCGCGGCGCATCGCCCACACGGCACTGATGGTGTTGGAGCTGCGTTTCTCAGCACCCTGAAGGTTCCCGTAATTAACCTCCCCGCTTCTTTTCAGTTTGCAAACAGTCCGTTTCAGACCATGTGTTCAGCTCTTCGTGCACTCCGACAGGGGCCGGATCCAGCCTTCTGCAAAACAGGCAAACAGATCGGGCCACGCACACAGCGCAGCCTCCGTACCTGCGCTCCCACTGCCTCAAAAACGGGAAACTGCCTTTCAGGTGGGATCAGCATTTTCTGATGCGCCCAAACCTGTTCTCTCCAGCTGAGCTGGGAGCCCTCAGCAGATTGATTTGTTAGCTGACAGGAGGCTTTGTTTGCACAGCGCCGGCCGCTCCTGGCCGCCGGGTGGTGAAGAGATGGCACCGGGAAGGAAACACCTGGTGCTCCTCGGGGCTGCGGGGCCACATCGCGTGGGGCTCACAGGGGGCAAACCCCGGTTTCGGGGGGGATCTGTGGCAGAAACTCGCTTCCCCAAACCCTAAAGTTGCCCCTCTCTGTGCTGCTCCCCGAACACCAGCCCCTACCAGCACATCCCCCTGCATCCAGCACGGCAGCTGAGCTTTACCCCGACGTTTCCCTACCAACCACAGCAGTTGATCTGATTTTATCTCAGTCCTCCCAAATGAGCAACACGTTTTCTTGGCTATGGAGAAGCCAGCAGCAGTACAAAGCAGCTATTTTGGTTGGCCACGGGATGGGATGCTGCCCCAAGATGGGTTGCCTTCAGGCCTCACCGATGGGCCTCAGTGCCCAGAGGGTTTCAGCACGGGGTCAGCTCCTTCTCCTCGAGGAGTTCCAGGATCGTGGCTGCCCAAGGGAAGCAGCACACGGCCGGCAGCCCCAGAGCAAAGCAAAACTCGCCAGCCCCATCCCGCCACCCGCACTTTGGGTGCTGCTGGGCCACGTTCTCCTCTGCAGATCATCAGCTATGACAGCTTCGCCCAGACCTGACGTCAGCCCTTTGGTTTCCTAGGAAGCACAGCACGGCAGCCCGCTGTTTTCAGCGCTTTTTAGCACTTTTGGGCCCAGCCCTACAAGGAAAGCCAAACCAAAAAGCAACCACGGCAACTCTCTTTTTCTCTTTCGCCCGCACAGCAGCTGCACACACACACACTGCAGTCTCCCCAGCAGGCACAGCAAAGCTCAGCGAGGGCATCCCTGCCCCACACCGTGGGACACAACGGCCTCAGGCACCTCCAAGCCAAGCAGAGCCCCGCGCTCCTTCCTTCTCCCACCCTCCATCGCTCCGTAACGCAGGCAGGCGAGCGCTCAGCGGGCAGGGAGAAGGCAGGTGTGAATTGGAAAATACTTTTATTTGAATAGTAAATAATTATACAGTCGAAACAGTCCTATGAAGCACTCTATAAATAGCTAACAGGTACGAAAATAATGTGTGTAGAAAAAGAGATTGCATCTAGGAGTGAGAGCTGTCGGCGGCGCGGGCGGACGGGTTAAGGTCACGTGGTTTATTTCCAGGTATAAAAGTTAAAACCTTTATAGAAAAAAAAGAAAAAAAAAAAGAAAAAAAAAAGAGATCACAGTGAGATGGTGGAGCCGGGGAGGGGGGGAATAAAAAAGCGCGTTAGAGCATCTGCGATCAAATAATATCCATCTTCATCATTAATATAAATAAATAAGGAATAAATAATAACGCGAGGACTCGACCCAACATATACAGACGGCGCGGCGCGGGCACGGCACGAATTAAGGCAGTTCTACGCGTCCCGGAGCGGAGCGGAGGCGCCGGCGCTGCGCCGACCGAACCCTCGCCTCTCCTTCGTCCTCGAGCGGAGCGGATCGGAGCGCGACCCAAGCGGCCGGGCGGGGCGGGGCGGGGCGGGGGGCGACGCGGGGCGCAGTTCAGCAGTGCGGCCGCAGCGGCACCTGCAGCAGCACCACCTGCCTGTTCTCGGACGGGTGGCACTTGTTGATGTGCCGCGTGAGGCCGGGCGAGCTGTAGAAGGTGGCGGGGCAGTACTTGCAGGGGAAGAGCTGCGCGGCGTGCAGCAGCCGCAGGTGCCGCTCCTGGCTGCTCTTGCTGGGGAAGCTCTCCCCGCACACCGGGCACGGCCGGGGCTCGGCGGGCTCCGCCGCGGCTTCGGGCGCCGGGCCGGGCGCGGCGGGGTGGCCCAGCAGGTGCTTCCTTAGGTAGGCTTGCCGCCGGAACCGGCGGGCGCAGCGCGGGCACTCGAACAGCCCCTCCTCGGAGCCCGCCTCCGAAGCGCCGCCGGGGCTCGGCGTGTCCCGCTCCGCCGCCGCCGCCGCCGCCGCATCCTTCGGGGGCTCCGGCGCCTCGGGGCCGCTCTTGGCGGGGGGCCGCGGTTTGTGCCAGCGGCGGTGCGAGGCGAGGTTGGCGGGGCAGGAGAACACCTTGTCGCACTCGGGGCAGCGGTACTCCACGCGGACGATGCGCGAGCAGCGGTGCTGCGCCAGCGCGAAGGGATCCCCGTACTCCTCCTTGCAGAGCTGGCAGATGAACTCGCCCAGCGGCCGCGCGCAGCCCCCGCGCCGCGCCGGCGCCTCCACCGGACCCTCCTTGATGCGCAGCCCCAGCACCGGGGACGTGGTCACCTCGTCCTCGAAGGTCAGCTTGCGGATCGCCTTCGCCTTCTTGCCGGCCGCGGCCTTCTGCCGGCCGGGCTCGGCGGGACGCTTGGCGGCCAGAGCGCCGCCGCCGCCGCCGCTGGGGTTGGGGGGCGGCCGGGCGGCCCAGAGCTTGAGCTCGGCGGGGCCGAGCAGCAGCGGGTCCATGCTGCTGGGCACGGCGGGCGCGGGGAACGACTCGGCCGAGACGGGCGAGCCCAGGCTGAAGCCGCGCTCCAGCAGCGCGTCGCGGCTGACGGGCCGCGTGGGGCTGCGCAGCGCCTGCACGGGGCCATCGGGCGTCCCGAAGGGCACGGGAGGAGGAGGCGGCGGCGGCGGGGGAGGAGGGGGAGGCGGCGGCGGAGCGGCGGGCGGAGGGGCGCGGACCCGGTAGGACACGGGCGTGGGCCGCCGGCTGCGCTTCACCAGGAAACCGCGGGGCATCTTCGGGCGGGCGGTCCGCGCCCGGCGGCGGCGAGCGGCGCTCCCTCCCTCCTCCTGCCCGCCGCCGCCGCCGCCTTTAAGAGGGCCGGGGCCATTGTTCGGCCCGGCGGCGGCGGGCGCGGCCAATCAGCGGCGGCGGCGGGCGGGGCGGCGGCACCTGAGCCCCGCGGCCGGCACACGCCCGGCCCGCCCCCGGCACGCGTGCCCACGGGTTCCTGGTGAAGCGCAGCCGGCGGCCCACGCCCG
>JAPSGF010000007.1:28629015-28653370 GCA_035772895.1 Perdix hodgsoniae
CCCCGCCCCCCCCCCCCCCCCCCCCCCCCCTCCCGCCGCCGCCCCCCACGCGGGGCCCCCCCCCCCCCCCCCCAACCCCAACCCCCACCGCAGCCCCGGGTCGGGGCGGCCGCGGCCGCCAGGCGGAGCTCAGCGCCCCGCTCCACGCTCACCTGCCGGCCGGCCGCGGGCGTACATGGGCAGCTGCGCGCCGTGCCGCAGCAGGTAGCGCACGGCCGAGCGCCCGAGCGGCGGCGGGACGGGGCTGTCCTCGGTCTGCCGCTCCGGGGGAACCTGCGGGGAAAGCCAGTCGGGAGTCGTTCGGCTGCGTCCGCGGGAGCGCCGCGCTTCCCTGCCGCCCCCTCCCATCCCTCGGGCCCCTTCCGAGGAGCCGGCGGAGCAGCGCGCCGCTTCGGGTGGGCGCCTTTGCGGTAGCGGCTCTCCTGTAGTCACCCCCGGCCGGGAGATCCGCGGGGTGTCGGCCGCAGCCCGTGGTTCGTTATGGTGGTTTGGGTTCGGGGAGCTGTGGGACCGCATGGCTCTGTCTGCGGTGCGAGGCTGCAGGCAGCATCAGCGAGCGTCTGGTCCGTCCTTACTCAGGAAATTCACCGACGGCTGAGAAAAATCAGCTGCTTTCACTCCTTTCATCTACAAAAGCCATTCGTTCCCTACGGGGAGGCGCTGAGAAACCCGCTGCCCTGCAGGCTCGCCTGAGACAGGCTTAGGTTGGCATTTGGTGCGTTCCGATTAGGAAACACCGGGAAAGCGATAAATGAGGAGGTGAGGTGGGGATTTCTGGCAGGCCTCTTGTGCTGCGTGGGAACACGGAGCCGCTTCGTGGGCACTTCTGCTGGCTAATCTGAAAACGGGGCAAAGACTTGAGAGGGACCGACGGGGCGGCGGGTGTGGGGTCGGTGCAGGAAATAGCTCAGCAGGAGCACCGGGCTTTGGGAGAAAAGGTGGGAGAAGGAACTGAAGTGAACAACGTGGACAGATTACCCGAATGACAAAATGGCATTTCTCTCACCTGCTCTGACAGCAGGATCTGGCGCAGCTCCTTCTGGAGGTCGATAAAGCGGTCGTGATAGATGGCCGTGGACCACGGCTCCCTGAAGTAGCTGGTTAAAAAAGAAGAAATTTAGTTATCTCGTGAGCCTCTCATTAACCGCTAATAAAGTATTTACCTGCTTTTTCGCCTTTATAAATGACAGTTCTGGACCCATCAGGATCGTTTGTTCGTGAAATGCCTCTCGCAACAGCATGGCCAATCAATTCTTTTAATGGATGTTCCTGATGTACAGCCAGCTCCAGTAATTACATTTAAAGTGGCTTAATTCAGAGCTGTGGCAAGACCCAGTGAAGAATCCTGATTTTATCAGAATTTAAAAGCCCGAAGACCTGTAAAGAACGGTGTCTCCATTATCTGTCCTCATTTGAGAAAAGCAGATTGCAGGATTAACTGAACTGCTGCATAAACAAATTAAATTTGTGTAGACAATGACACAAATGTTGTTCATCATTAAGGTTTCTGGATTAATAAAGGCCAGAAAAACAGGCCACCGCAGTGTTGCAATATGTTCTTTGCAGCAGTGTGCTGAGGCTCACTGGTAGTTGCTGATGCTGTTGCAAACGCTGTAAGGCTGGATGTGAGATGTGCTGGAGCTGAGCCCTGCTTCAGGTACCGTTCTTTGAAGCATGACATACCTGTAGGGAGCGGGCAGCAGGAGAAGAGGATCTTCCCCAAATATTTGAATCAAAGCTCCATTTCAGAAGCAAAACCCCATCCAGCCCTGCTCAGTGTTAGCGTTGGGATGATCGCACTGCGTTGTGTTTGTGTTGTTTGCTGTGTTGCTGCTGCCATCGCCGGCACGGCGCAACCAAAAAAAGTCCCTTTTTTTGTGCATTCCCACATGTGGAGCTCCTTCCCTTCACCCGAAGAAATGTGACCATCCAAGGCCATTCTGAGAAGCGCTCGATGGAAACAATTCTCACTTCCTTTGCTGGCCCTGCGTTTTCTTTCTTCCCCATTGGAGTCACCTTTCTAAAGGAACACATGGCGCTCTGGAGGAAGCAGGTCTGCATATGGCCCTTCACGTCTGCAATAATGAGAAAAGCCCATCTGAAGCCAAACCAACAAGTCGACTTTCGGAGGCTCGTTCTGAGTTTTATTGCCACTTCAGCAGCAAGTCCCTCAGGGCAAGCCGGAGAAAGCTTGAAAGTATAATGCTCTTCAGTATACAAGCTGGAGCTGGCATGCTACCAACAGAGGCTCAAAGGCTCCTGGGCTATCATGAGAACGGCATCTGCCACATGTGTTTGCACCATTTAGTCTTTCATAACTTGCCAGAGTGATCAGGCTAAATATGTACAAGATGACAATGTTTGCCAGGAGCATAACGGGTTTTCAGACTCCTGGTCACTTCCTAACGGGGATCCCCTGCTGGCAGACTTTTCTATCGCCGGAGGAGATCAGGGGAAGGAATTTGTAAGGAGATGGGATGAAATGGTCTCCTTTTGAAGACAATAAGCGACATCCTTTTTGTTGCTAGGAAGCTCCTCTTGCCTTTCACTGACAATCAGCATTTAAAGTCTGTTCTGCCTCATTTGTGATGTATAGCCTATATGAGATGAAAGCGAAGGAGAAAAATATTTAGTGGCATCCTTTACAAAAGACAGGGGATCTTCCTCTCGCGAAGAGATACAGCAGAACAAAAAATGGATCAAGTTGGCCATTGCTAGCAAGCAGAAATGGAGTATGCGTGGAAATGCTTTCAGTCTGAAAGCTCCATTCTCCATTTCATTTGCAGCTGCACACCTTTTGTCTGCCGGGGTTCATTCTGAAGCTGCCACACTCCGGTGATGGGGGAACCGGCCCCGACCTCCGGCCGTGCTCCCATCCTAAGGCAGGTGCAGCAGAGGGAGGACGCGTACGAAGAGCAGGGAATTCCAAAGCCAGGGAGCGTGGAGAGGAAACGACTGAGATGCGTTGGGATGGAGCACAGCAGAAGAACTGTTCCCGTTTTGCCAAGGAGAGAGAAGACGCATCAATCTAGGGTGGGGAATTGGTGATGTTTCCTAATTGTACTAGCTTGCAGCTGTTGTTGAGCTCTCACCAAACTGCTCTTTGCCCTTCCGAAACTCCGTGCTTTTAAGAAAAAAGACAGAGAAGCGTTGCGTTCTGCTCTGAGAGAAAATTATTGCTGACCCCGAGGAAAGGTTTATTGCATTTCTGCACACAGGACCATCCCGCGTGTAATGCGTGATGAAAAACAATTAAAAGGAAATTAAACCTGACTCACATCAGCAAATACGCTGCGTAGAATGGTACAATCACTTCTCTGTAATTACTCGTTTATGACTTCAGAGCTCAGTCATTCATAATGGCTTGTGTAATTATTAGTATGAATCAGCAGTGTTGGACCACAGATCGGTGTGGTAGAATTCAGCTGACCAGCCTTCCTTACCCTGATTTGGATGTGGGGTGTCTCGTTGGCAAGTCAGCTGCACCGTAGAAACTATATTAATATATAAAAAAAGGAAGTCACCCAAAGGGTTCTACCATTTCCACTGATTTGCTATCAAAGCACAGCTTTACCAGGGTATCCTGGGGTCAGCATTTAATTCTGATATGAAAAATAGCTGTTAGTGCTTTGATATCCCTTCACGCGTTCCTTTCTCCTTACGCTGTCCCTCTTTTCATAAAAAGCACGCGTTTTTTCCTCTCATTAGGCTGCCAAGTGTACTGGGCAGCACTGGCCCCTCTCAGCCCTGCTCGCTACCTGCCCCATTTTCTCTCTGCTTTTTTTTCATCCCTGCAGAAAATAAGTCTCACTGTCTGCGGGATGAACAAAAGCCTAAGGTGGAATCCCTCCGATGCGATGGCGGTGTGCTAATGGTGTGGGATGTGGCCAACCCCAGGCAGCACTGCGTTGTAGTATTTCTCCTAATGAACGATCGCCCTTCATTTCTGAAAGCCCTTTTTAAAGCCAGCCTATGGATGGAGCACGTCTTTCATGCTTAGTCGCTGATTATTCCAGGCTGCAATAAACATATATCCTCACCTCGTCCTTTGAGAAATAGCACTGCACACACTGAATGTTCTTTTTCCTGTTTCTTCAGTTACGTTGTGAGGTTTGTTAGAGTTGAGTCGTGAAACAGTGCTTCTGTGTGGTTGCTTCTGCTTAAGCTCTCATTAATGGCAGTGATTAGTAAATCACTTTTAGCTTCATGTAAAGAGGACTATGATGTGTGAACTGAACTTGAGCAGAAAAAGCCAAGTGGGGATGTGGCACTGAGGGATGGTGGGAATGGGCTGGTGGTCAGGCTGAATGATCCTAGGGGTCTTTTCCACCTTAATGATTCTATGATTCAACACGTTAACAAACATTTCAGACCAGCAGGAGCGGAAGGACCCCCTCACTAGACACGTTTCAGGTTTTTTTTGCTGATCTCACTTGGACCACCTCTCACACGGTCCCACAGACAGCACCAGAGTGCAGCTGGGGGCTCATCTCAAAGACACTCAGCCTGTGTATGCTGAGATGGCATGTAGATTAAAGCAGAGTGAGTGCAGATGGCGAAAACACATTTCTGGTAAGAACTAAATATAAATGCAATATCAATAGAGCACTTTGCACCCTGTGTTTTGTGTTACTCAAAGCACTTTGCCACATCATGCATTAGTCTACCACCAGGCTTTACGATCTGTTGAATACCAGAAGTGCTTAATATACAGCAGTTTACTAACTTCAGCATTACATGTAGAGTAAATGCTGTGAATAGAATCATCACGGAGTGGCTGGGTTGGAAGGGACCTCAAAACCCACCCAGTTCCAACTCCTGCCATGGGCTGGTTGCCCCCTCCACCAGCTCAGGCTGCCCAGGGCCCATCCAACCTGGCCTTGAGTAGCTACAAGAAAAAACTTCTGAAAAAGGATGGCTAAGCAACACAGCACTTCAGACGGTGCTGTTTTAGAACCTGATCAGGTTAATTGTGCTGCCTCTACCAGGATTATTCATCACTGCCAGCCCAAACACATGCTGTTGCCTTCAGCGCTGCAGCCTTTGCTGCACTCTGTCATGCAGTAGCGGTGCTCCTCTCCTCAGCAGCACTGTCCCTCCCTCGTTAACCAGCATTTTCTGCAGGTCATAACTAAAGACAAGTTCATTAATACAGTATTACAAATTTGGCTTTCATTAATGCCAAATGAAGCCTATAGCAGTGAGCATCCATTTGGAGCCCCTCCAATGATCTGTTTTGTACTCCAGATGCAGTGGAGGGATATTCCACTGCTCCGCAGGCACGTTCCATAAGTCAGCAACTGCCTTACAGGAGAATACAAAAGGCTATGGCTGGTTGGTTGCATTCCCCCTTTGGGAAGCAAAATGTGGAGCGCTGGTGACCAAAACCGAAGCCACAAGCTTGAAATGAAAGAATATTTTGGGAGTTTCTCTACAACTCCTTCTTTTATCTGCTGCTGCAGCGGTGGGAAGGATTGGAAGGCTTTCAGTGAGTGTGGTGCAGGAACAGTGGTATTAAACCTACTGGAATTTATGTTCTTTTCCATTCAAGAAAAATCTTCCTTATCAGAAAAGAGCCTCGCTCTCAGGTGCTTAAATTCCATTTGAGCCTTTTCAAGATGCAATCTTATAGGAAATCAATAAAAACTACAGAAACTCCTTCCTGAAGTGGATTCCAAATCTAAGGAGTAGCGCTGTTAAACAGTCAAGGACATAAAAGTCCGTTCACGGAACTGTCAGCTTTAGAATACTGCATCTTCGGTTCCTATGGCTGTGCCCGCCCTGATAAGGGCATCTTAGCACCTCCCTGCTCAGGAACGCTGGGCTGCAGCCTTCTGATAGAGCAGGGACAAGGGAGGAGACTTCTTTTGCTGCCCTAGGCTCTGCCAACTTGCCCAGCAGACCTTGGCATCCCATAAAGCAGCCAGGGAGCTGAAGTGCATCCCCTCGTGATGCGGTCGGTACAGCCAGCTGTCTGACTGGTTGTGATCATCTTCTGGCTTAATGGCCTATTTCCTCAGCTGCTGTTTGCACAGCTACAAACAAAAACATTGGCTCTTAATCTCATGTTTAGCTAAGGAACAGTTTGGGCCGCTCAGATACTCCTCGGTACTTAACACATGGTAGAGTCAGGCTGCAGAAGCTTAGCTATAGGCAGTTGTCCCTGGTAGCACGTTTCTTAGGCAAGTGACACGGAACTACAGTCAGATGATTTTATGCTGTTTGCCCACTTATTTCTTGCTAGGTTCGTAAATTCACAACCTTAGTCTTTAAGGGTGGCAGTCTGTGAACCCACACAAGCAATACTGGGGTGAGCGGGGGTAGCAGTGGCCTTGCAGATTAGGGGGTCTGGCATGGCATGGGTATGGGGCAGCATCATGGCAGGACCCTCCAGCAGGGGGAATGGAGAAGAGATTTTCATTGTTCACGGGGCACATTCTGCAGCTTTTAACAGTGTTGAACTCCTACTGAAATCAATGGAACTTTTCTCTCAACACCAGGAAATCTTATTTCTCTCCTTATTACCATTAGCGACAGTTTAAGGCACGCATCCGGGAGGCATCACTCCTTGAAGTTAGCTGAATCTTGGGGCCTGTTGTTAATGCCAATTTGAGAATGGCAACTGGCCCATTATGGTCAGGAAATCCGGTATCATGGGGTTGACCTTCAGCCTTTATACTGAACACAAATCAGTGAGGAAATGCACTGCTAGGCGCAGATTCTAATTATTTAAAAGACAATTTGCATGCTACACAGAAATAAATTGGCTCCCAGGTGACAGCTGTTGCACAGTGTCTTTCCCCAAAATACAGGCAGAAAGATGGGAGGAGGGAATGAATGTTTCAAACTAGCAAGTTCATAAGCTTAACTAACAAACTGCACCATTTTCAGTCTATTTTTTTTTCCTTCACTGAGGGCACTTTATATCTTGATAGAAAGTACTGCGAGTACAGGTGTAACATGTAGTAGTATGTAGTTGTTTCTTTTTCTCCCCAAAGAGAGAAATTCAGCCTTTGCA
This sequence comes from Perdix hodgsoniae, assembly GCA_035772895.1. NCBI lineage: Eukaryota > Metazoa > Chordata > Aves > Galliformes > Phasianidae > Perdix > Perdix hodgsoniae. Next base: position 28,636,034 of record JAPSGF010000007.1, read on the forward strand.
TCACGTTTGCAGTCAGCGATGTAAGGTCATTATAGACCATGGGAATATCATCACCCCAAATGCTTTTTCTTCTTTTTATGGCATGCAGAGAAATCACTGAATGCATTTTACTGTTCCATGCCAAACAAACACCAGACACGACTTTCCAAGAAGCATCAAGACGACCTCCATCTCACAAGAGATGCCCAAACATTTTTCGGTGCGACGATTTTCGAATGGACAGTCTTCCAACTACTACATTTCACATTCTGGATTTTTGCATATTGTCCATATATACGTACACTGTATCGTATGGAATATAGCACTGTATCACACAGGATCCTCACGTTGCCCAGCTCCAGGTCCTGCTGCGCTCCCAGGACTTGTGGCCACTAAACAGTGCTGGCCAAGAGCAGAGAAGATCCAACCAGCCTTCTTCAGGAGATGGTGGCCGCTCCACTGAGCATCTCGGGCATCTGCTAAAGCTGCCCTTCTTGTTGCTATCATATTGACCAGCCTGTCTCACCCTTTTGGCAGATCATCACTGGAATCTCCATCTCTCTTGAGATTTTTTAAGAATCTTTGTGAATGTTTAGAAATTGATCTTTCTTGTAATCCCCAGTGAGTTTGCACGCTCTGCAGGGATCCTATCACAATCACGGCAGCAAGGGAGGCTGATAAACTCCTAATTGCTCTCACGAAGAACTAAGCTGTTCATTCAGAAAGCTTATGTCTCATTTGTTCAACATCTGTGTGGCTGCCCTGTAGGCAAGTGCAGCTGCACTGAGGTCCTTGGGCACAAACAGCACATACAGAAATGAAGTGTAAGGGAGCAAATGGTGCTTTGGTCAAGGTCTGGAAAATAGTGGCGCCGGTGAGGCCGCACCTCAAGTGCTGCGCTCAGTGCTGGGCCCTCGCTGCAGGAGAGACACCGAGGGCCTGCAGCGTGTCCAGAGATGGGCAGCTGCGAGGGGTCTGGAGCAGCGGTGTGATGGGGGCGGCTGAGGGAAGCGGGGCTGTTCGGTGTGGAGAAGAGGAGGCTCAGGGGAGACCTCACGGCTCTGTGCAACGAGCTGAAAGGAGGCTGTGTGAGCTGGGGTCGGCCTCTGCTCCCAGGGAACGGCCGTAGGGCGAGAGGGGATGGGCTCCCGTTGTGCCAGGGGAGGTTCGGGTTGGCTGCTGGGAGCAACGCCTTCTCCAGAAGGGATTCTGCACTGACACGGCTGCCCAGGGGGTGGTGGGGTCACCCGGAGGTGTCGCAGAGCCCTGGGGATGTGGCACTGCGGGACGTGGGCAGCGGGCAGTACTGGTGGTAGGTGGACAGTTGGACTGGATGATCTTAGTGGTCTTTTCAAGTGTTAATGATTCTGTGATTCTAAATCTCTGACAACATTTGTGGTTCGTTTTAAATATTAGCTCACAGATGTGCTTGCATGTTGTAATACCGTGAGAAAGACTGATACCTTGCCGCAACCTGAATATCGAGTTTCTTCCAGTGCTCAAAATACATTAGCTGATCAGCACCAGCTGTGACAAGAAAATTATCTGCCATCTTAGCCCATATGTCATACAATTGTGTCACCTCCCTTCAATTTCTATTTAACACCTACTGACAGCAGTACTGTTTCTGTGAACTTTACGTTTGCTCTGTGCCGTTCCTCTCTTGTAAAACAAAATCAACATTTTCTGTAAATCACTGTGCCTCTCAGCAGAGCCATATTGGATTTCCTGAAGTGAGATCTGTGAAGAAGTGTTTTTGTCCAAGAAAATTTTCAACTGCATGGTCAAGTTTGCATTCATCCCATCTCCCTGTACAAGATGAGGAATAAAAAGAAATGAAGAAATAGGAAGCATTTACAATGAAGAGAGATGGCAGGGATAGGGCTGTAAAACATCAGCTCGCCCAGCCCCGCTGACGTACCACGTCCTTTTCAGGGGAGCTCGCCCTTTGAGCCGACAGCTGATACCACTGTTCTCAAAACACAGCATACAAACCAATCCTTTGTCATTAAGTGAAAGGCTTGATAGGATTCCCTCCCTCCCCCTGTTTCAGCAGACATTCTCATTTCTCTGTCCTCAGCCACATACAATGCCTTATCCATATTCTGGCAGAGCTTTTTGACACTGAACCAGCAGAAGGGCAAAACCCAGAGAAAGAGGCACAGGAATTTTGAGGCTCCTAACTCACTGTCTCAAGGTACCAGCTTCTTCATTCCTACAGAGGCATGTAACTATCAGCACATTGAAGCAACTTAAACCCTTTACATCGTAACTAAACATCATCTAAATAATACTGTTCAATCTGAAAACTGTAGTGCCTTTCTTCAAATCAGCTATAACCAAATCAAGCCCAGAGACTTTTAAGGCAGCTTTTGATCAGTTTTGTATCATGATGAAAATTTCCTGTTTGGTTTTCTCTCTCTAAAGCAGTTTATGGAATGCAGTGCTTCACTTTTCTGTCTGATAATTCATGCTCCCAAGTCAACACTTGTGAGGGTTTTTTTTTCAAATGAAAATCGGACTAAGATGCATCAGCAGGTTCTCTACCACCTACTTCAATTACATGCTCAAAGAATTCTATCACATGAATGAAACTCAGAAGGTTTTTTTGCCAAACCTGAATTCGGAAGCACTGATTTTATCTAAGGAATATTACATAAGGAATAAACCAAGTTTGAGTTTTCAGGCCACGTATCTTTTAAGGTATGAAATTCTGCAGAAGTAGCAGAAGATGAAAGTTAAGAGGCAAGCTAAAGAGTGTGACTGACATCATCTGTGATTTAGAACCTCCCTGGAAACACTGGGCCTAAAAATTTGATGTAAAGTCATTAACACACTGACTTTGGAAAGCGACTTCTGAATATGAGTTCTTAGTCAATTAATCAATTAATAAAAAAAACAAAAAATAGATTCTTCAAACTCAGCTTAATCAGTTAAGCCTGCTGACTATGCTAAGCAAAAATGACAGTGATACTGAAGTGTTCTTTCAGATGAAAGCTGTTCAAGCAAATCACATCTCATTTTGTAAATAAATCTCAGAGACACAGTTCTTTCTAGGAAGGTCTTCAGGACTTGCACCATCAGTGATAATTTTACCAAATAATTGAAAAGATGTTTTAAAATCCATCTTGAGTTCCAAGGGAAAATAGCTAGAAGATAAAGCATAGTAAAAGAAAATGTTATGCACAGTGCTAAATTTGTCTTACCTGTAAAGGTCTGTGATCTGCCCTTCATTCCAGCGATAAGAGAGATCATTAAGAAGACGCTCATGCTGTCGATACAAGCAAATATAGTTGGAAGCAGGAAAGGGCTCCTTTGAAAAGCAGGTGATGCTGTCTACCATGCTGTATTTGTTGATGTGCATTCTGAAATAATTCCCATCTCTTGCTTTTCCAGTTACCATCTCTGTTCCCTGGAAAAGGAAATAAAAGGAAAGCTGGAGAGATGGAGTTAACACCTGACCTGGCATATGGCCAGCACCAGCTAGGGTCTTCTTTCTGGTACTTGCCATTTCTCAAAATCCCAAACCTTGCAAACCAGGAACATCCGTTCCTTGTAATACAGTTTATACAACAAAGTCCCATTGCTTTGGACACAAAGGTTTTCTGTATAGTTTAGACCTTGGTTAGCTGCATAGAAACTGTGAAGCATACAACTGAGAGGACAGCACAGGTTTTGGTTGCCCATGCCTGTGTGGCATTTGAGGCACCTAAGGACATCTGGGACATCCAAACCACACTGGCACTCATGACACAGGGCACACTGTGACCTTATGGAGCAGCAGTTGGAGGTCAGGAGGGACAACACTTAGACGTCTGTGTTCAGGCAACCAAATGGAACCCTGATCATCCTCATTTATTGTATGGTGCCTATATGATTGCATATACTTGGCTTATCATAACTGAGTCTAAGATACCATCCTAATGAGCAAAGAACACCGCTATGCTCTCTCCAGATTTAAAAGCATAGGCATATATATGTGTGTATACAGGCAGTAAATGTGCAGAAGTTATGGCACACTGTGGAAGCTCTATGACTGTAGTTGATAGTAACACATTAATCAGTTACAAGCAAGCTTCAGTGTTACACGTAGTGTTATCACGTACCAATCAAACATTCTGGGCTCTGTAGAGAAGTGTTGAGTAGTCCAAGGTGTGATGCATTGGAACAGTCTGCCAGCAATAAAAATCACCACTGAGACTCTGTCCTGTTCTAAAACAGAACTTTAACTTTTATAAATGGCCACCCACTAGGCAGGGCTCCATCTCTTCAGGCATTTCCCTCAGGCCCACGTTTAACACTTCTTGCTTCTGTTTGGAGTTGTTTCCAGTGACTCCCTCTTGCCAGTTTAAAGAGGGCTGCTGACTGTTGCTAACACTATCGTTATGATAGTGGCACTGAGTGACAGTTTATGGGCATGGTGGTGATGGGTTGACGGTGGGACTGGATGATCTTAGAGGTCTTTTCCAACCTTAGTGATTCTATGATACTATCCAGAAAAGAATAGCAGTGTTGGATGGTTATGGTCAAACAGTAGCATTTAGTTTCAGCGAGTTAAATCAATTACTTAATAAAAGACAAAAATATAAAAATGTGTCTCAAACCAAACACTGCAGTGGGACGATCAGATAGCTTGAGGCTATTTGCTAATGCTGTATTCACGTTTCAGCTTTATTCATCTTTTAAAACCTGTTGCTAGGCTGCAGTAACCTTTGTTATTTCCGTATCTCTCAGCTAATCCATTTCACTAGCTTCTCTTACTACTTTCCTAGGAAATTATTTTAGGATTTACACGCAGGAGTAGCTTTAAAGGTATTCCATTTTCAGACAACCGGAAATGGAAGGTACAGCAAGAGAATCCTTAACACATGCTAGCAGTTTGACGTGACAGAATCAGTGTTTCCTCTCTCTTACAGTTTTATTTGCCTCCTAATATGAGCTGCTTTGGACAGCTCGTGTTGAATCTGTGAAGCTGGAAAACAAAGTGAGCCATGCTTTTATCTCCACCCCCTCAACCACACAGAAGCATGGACTTCATTATAAAATATTTCTTTCTATGGACCACTGCTATTTAAGTTTTAAAATAAACATCAGCCTAATCTTTTAAAAGACACTGTATTATATACAAGAATGGCCTTGGGATGGAAATCTCTGAGGAAAAAGGTATAATCTGCATGAAATAGATGCTTGACTAGGTGCATGGCCCTTTCTGGTTTTAAAATATGTGAATCTAGACTGCTTGTTTTGCAAGCAGATTCCCCAGTAAGAAAAGCATCTCTGCATTTGTGTCACAGGAGAATCTCCTGTGTAACTTAAGTATGTCAAGTGCTTCCCTCATTTCTGCTCAGAGAACGAAGACTCTTAATGTACACTGTCTGTTTTCTAGCAGCAAAGTACAGAGCATCCCTTCTGGAAATTATTCTTTTCCTACTAATCTAGAAATCAGCAGAGTTTCACTGATAGACCGTGATGTTTTGTTGTCTGTATGCACTCGTGGCATCTTACTGTAGGGAGGAAAGAGTGAGATTTCACTGATGCTCCTGCTATCCTCTCTCCTGTTTATAAAAATGATGTATCTCTTGAGAAAGCCAAATATCTGCAAGGATGGAAATGAACATCTAAGAGGTTCAGCTTTTGTGCCGTTCACCAGCTGTTCACCTGATTTATATGATACACCCTGGCTTAGCAGACTCTAGAGTCGTTCTTATGCAAATATCACCACTATCTTGATACATGTTAACTATATGCTAAGAATTTCAGAAGCTGTGTGTTTCATCAAGAAAAATCAAGAGAAAAAAAAAGCCATGCTCTTGTGGATGCCCCATCCCTGCAGGCACGCAAGGCCAGGCTGGATGTGGCTCTGGGCAGCCTGGGCTGCTGGTTGGCGACCCTGCACACAGCAGGGGGGTTAAACTAGATGAGCACTGTGGGCCTTTGCAACTCAGGCTGTTCTGTGATTCTATGAAAAAGTCAGCGCTGAAGAAAAACAAGCACTGTAGCATCCCAACAGTGTGCTGAGAGAAATCGGTCTGGAGCCAGATGGGCTCCATACTGAGCCACCAATTCTGACAAAGGTGTCAAGGAGTTGAGCTGCTCTGCCACATCAGGGATGTCTGAGTCTGAACTGCTCCAAATAGTAAGAAAAAGCTCAGAGCATTAAGGCTCAATGACTATTCCTGCCTTCAAGGACCAATAAACCCTTAGGTTTTGGTTGATTTCATGGCAAAAGAAGTAAGAACTGCAGTAACATTGATCAGATATTCATATTCTATGTCACTGAAATAAATACCATTTACACTGAAATAAATTAATAATTGAGTTAAATAATCACAGATTGTGGTTTGTTACATTATAGACGTTTTTGATGACTCCCAGCTCCAGAATGTCTCTAAATAACATACTTAAACCCATCCTTACTCTATATTTTTAATATACATGGTACTTTATGCATGTTCCTGAATAGGAGCATTTTTCCAACAGAGGTAGAAGAGAAAAAAAAAGAGAAGGAAAAGGTAAATAACATAACTTACATGATCAGACATTGCCAGTACTAAGTCCAGGCGGATGGGGACTTCTGGTTTGGAAATGTGCAAGTAATGATAGCTTCTGGGAAGAACACCTCCTGCCATAAATGAAAAGATGAGGTTTACTCAGTTGTAAACAAAACCAAAGTATTTCTCGTTCTCCTAAATATATATTTTAACTAAGTGGCTAAAGAGAAAAAATTGTTTTGTTTTGTGGCCTCACATTCTGTAGTACCGTTACACAGAGTGGTGCAGCAGCCACACCTTGAAAAGTTCTGATCGTGACTGCAATATAAATGAAAGCATAACTTTGTGTATTATTAGAAAAAAACCTTCAGCATAAGTCTTTTGGTTTTTTTTTCATCCTCAACTCCTAGACAAGACTATGGAGCTAAAGACGGGTGAAGAACAGTAAGTATTGGGCTATATTTAATACTTAAATACAACTCTTGTAAACAGTTCGTCCCACCTGAGATACCCATCAGTCATTTTCTCAGGATGCTGCTGTTCCCCTCACTTGAAAATAGAAGAAGTCTAGCACAGATCAGGCAGAGCTTTTAAATGTCTTGAGCTAGGACAAGGAGAAATGGATCCTTCCATGAATGCAGGCAGAGTTACTCACTGATGTCACCCCTCTGCAAACTATACAGGGAGCTCTGATGACTTCACTGCCATTAGGTGGCTACTGAAGTGAAATGGACCTACCTGCACTACATAACAGCAAAAAGACCAGTGAGGGTATGAAAGTATGACTGAACTCCGTTTTCACATACCTTGAATTTTACATCCCTTATACATGGGGACGAGGCTATCTCTGCCTTCTGGTGGCTTCGAAGAGGGCTGAAGGGTTGGATCAAAGAGACTCAACATAGACGCAGCAAGTTCAAAGCCAATCTCCTTTGAATTGAAGTTGCTGTGTGTCCATTCATCTGCATAATATCTCCTGGAGTACTTTGTTAAAGGACCTGCAGCCCTGATACTGACATCATTAGTGCGGAATTCAGTATCAATCACAAGCTTTCCATCAAAAACAAGGCAAGCATCATTAATTGCCTTGAAGGTTTCATAATCCACTCTCTTGTAGGCAAAGCTGAAAAATGCCTAAGAAGAAATGTAAGCAAGCACAGGTTATTAAGCATTAGTTACCAACTAATTTCATAAATAAAACTCTGTGTTTCATTCTGAATGTTATTTATTTCAGAAAACAAGAACATGAAATACAGTTTCATTTTATACAGACAGATAAATCCTTCTGATCCAATATTTATAGCTACTGGAATGAAAGCTATAAATATTGGATTAGAAGGGGAGAATTACTAAACCAGACTCATTTACTTCTGGTTAAGTAGATGAATTTTATTTTGAAACTCTAATGTTACGTATGTCAAATAGCCGGAGTGGATGCACACATTTTAGAGTTGAATTCTTTATAAAGTTGTTTTTCTTCTTTCAAATGCTGAAGCTTAATTGAAAAACTAAGCAATAGGAAAAGTACAACATACTTTGTATTTTAGCAGGATAACCATATGTTACAAATATTTTTCAGACTGTTATGCCTAACTGTTTACCAGCAAACTATGCTACCATGGCTACTGGCACAGAGATATTCAATGAAATTGAAAGATACGACATTCAGATTGTTCAGAAGAGATGTCATGCTCATCCCAAATACTGAATCGAAGCCAGTGGAAGCAGTGGAGGCCAAGAAGATTGTGAGAGGTATTAAGAAACGAAGTATTTACATGAAAAGGAAAGCATTCACATTTATTATACTTTAAATTTTGTAGAGTGCATTCAAACTCTGCCAGGGTCTGCCACATCTCTTAACTATTGCAGACCTGGATAACACTTGCCTGAGGAGGCAGATTGCTCAGCACATCCTTATTGCTCTCAGACATACGGGACAGGTGTGGATGGACATCAGACGGACCCATCGATCAGCTGGGACAGCCCAGAGGAGACTGTGTCTAAATGAAATCTATTGGTCCATTTGGCAGGTCGTTTCTGAAGCTGGTCATAAACAGTGCTGATGGATATTCAGCTCATTTTAGTTTGTGGAACGAAAAGAGACACGTCTTCCATTCTTTGTAAACACCAGCTCGCTGTCCTACTGCTCAGCTTATAGAAGTGGCCCTGAGGTAGGGATTTATCCAGAGCAGCAGCTACCAAGGCCGTGAGCTCGCCTTCCCCACAGGAGATTTCAAGGGCATTGAAAAAGAAAATAGCCCTAAATCCCTAAATTCCTCCTCTAGGTCTCAAAGAAAAAAGCTAGTGATAATTCCCTCCTTTTGTCCTCCTGTGGCATCTGCCTACACCCTCTCCTGGGACGCCAGCGAGCAGATGAGCCCTCCAGTCCCCAAAATGGGAGCTGAGGCAGCACTGCTATGTCAGGCAGCACAAAGCAGGCATGCTGGAAGCAGCCTCATCTGAGGCGTGAGGTGCTAGCATGGAGCAGATGTGCACGCAGCACGTCCTGCAGAATGCACTGGATGCCCAAGGAGCTGCTTTGAAACCCAACGTGGGGCGAGAGAGAAGGCTGTGGGGTGTGCTTCGCCCCCCCCCCTTCTGCCTGCATGTTCTGTCCAGGCTCTCTGCATTCATAACAGCAGGTTTCAAACCCAGCTAGAATTGTGCACCAGTGCTGGAGCAGAAGGAATGAGGTTGCAGAGCAGCAAGGCTGGGTCGCTGCAGCTGGAGCTGGGGCACGAATCCAACCAAGCTCTACCCCATGCCTCCACCTCTGGCACAAAGCACCAGAGACAACAGAAGTGCAAGAAGCTGCAAGCAGATCTTCACAGGTGGCTCTTACAAAGGATAAACCGATAGCTGGCTGGTCCCCAGAATAGTATAAAAGAAGGGCAGAGAGTGGGTACTGAGGGTTAAAAGTGGTAAGAATGACAAGATATGCTTTGAACAAGGTCAGATAATCTGCAAAGGGAACAGATGAAGACTGACCACCTTGTTGCTGCAATATATATTGTGGAGCTCCAGAGCCTTTAAAAGGAGCTTTCCCCTTCATCAGTGCCCTCAGCTTTTAAAATGATTACACGACAACAAATGCTCCTGTCCACCACCAAGAAATATTAGGGCACAAGCTGAGAGAAGGGTGAAAGAAGTCATCAGATGAGCGCGCGTTACCTTACTGCCTTCATCTTGAACAGCCTGGGATATACATCAGAGTAAGCAGCGTCAGTCATCTGTTGTTTATAGGCAGCCTCAGGGAGGCTGCGATTGTGACCCAGGTAAAGGTATTACCCAATTAGACCACCAAGGAGCTGTGGACTGAATGCAAGCATCAGATGCTCATGGCTGGGAAGAAAGGCACAGGAGAGGGAAGCCAAGAATCACAGAATCATTAAGGTTAGAAAAAACCACTAAGATGATCTAGCCCAACCCATCCCCACCATGCCCGCTAAGCCACTGGCGAGGCAGGCAGTAGCAGAGGAGCCATAGGCTCTGTGCTTTTTTATATATAAACCAGGTAATGAGCACTGCATAGTTAATGCCTAACCATCTAGTAGATCCCAAAGCAGGGAAGCTCTGCCCGGTGTCCCGCCTGCTGACAGGGAGGGGAGGGAGGGGACTGCTGCGGCCTCCAGGCTGAGAGCCATCTGTCAGCCTGGGAGGGGAGGGAGGGAGGGAGGCTGCTGCCTTCAGGAAAGAGATTTTCTCCTGTTGTTTTTCTCCTGCAGGACCCAACAAATTAAGACCCTAAGAACTGCCAATCAACAGTTGATATTGGCTCAAATCCCAAAAGGTCCATCGTGGCTGTAGGGCCGATTCCTGCACAGCCTGCTTCCTGTGGAGGCTGTTCTGGACCTCCCGTCCTCCTCGGAGCCCATCTTTCCAGGTGGCTGGGAGCCTTGCAAGGCAGCTGAGCTGGATTTGTAGAACAGAGAGATGCTGGCATCAGAAGGGACCACACATCCCTCATCTTTGAGGCCATTAAGGATAGGCAAGCAGCACAAAGGAGCAACAGAAACAAACCAGAAGACAATGAGAGTCTTAAAGGAATGGCACAGGCCACACAGGAAAGGTGATGGAGAAGAGGTATGGGTTTGTGACTGGATATTAAAGTTACAAGAACCAGATTCTCATATCCATGGAAGAATAAAAATAGAGGGATCTCAGGGAAGGAAGGGACAAAATGAAGTGCTGCATACGAGGGAAAAGTAAAAGGAATGTCACTGCTGTCATGTGTCAGGTGAGCCAGTGGATGAAAGTCTTATGCAAGGTCTTTACCTCTTTCAGGAAGGGCTTAGTTATCTCCACGATGAAAAGAAAAGGACTAGGTAAAAAACCAAAACTACAGTGTGTGGCTTTCCAGCTCAGGGCAGCTGTCTGGGAGTAGCACATGGTTCTTCCTTCCCAGATCTACAGCCCTCACTGCACAAAGGAGCGGCCAGTGCAGTGAGGATGTGCTGCGAGGGCCACAGGGCTTCCCATGGACACACGTTTTGAAATGACTCTACCCAGAGGCTCACTCACACAGATCAGCCCACTGATGAAAACCAGCACTAGTTTCCCATTAGGAAAGGTTAGAGACTGTCCCATATCTCACGGGAGCACCATATGTGTGACTGTGTGTGTGATTTGCCTAGATAAGCTATCAATACTGTAGATGAACAAAAATGCAATCAGTAATGCAGAGGGAGAAAAATCTGTTTAAAGCGTATTTTAATAAATACGTAGTAGGCCTCTATCCTAACATCCTTGGCTGCTGGTATGACTTAATGAAATCTTAATCATATGCACGTAACTATAGGCAGGAGTTACTGTATGCATTTAAATAATAAAAGGATTTGTAGAATGGTGTAGAAAATGTATTAAGAGCATTTGTCACTCACCAGCAAGCAACTACTGGCTGACTAAAAGACATTTAAATCCAAACCAGTTGGGGAATTAACAGTAGTATTATTTGGATTTTTGCACAAAACAATCCTTCAGACTAACAATTGAATGTTAATTCTTCTGGAGACAATGAGAAAATAGATAAACGGGCAAGGGACTATCAGGATTTGACGGCCTTTGTCTTAAAAAGCAGGCTGAAGGAAATACAATGAAAGCATATACTTACTGAGCACTGCAATTGGAACGGTTTTCTATTAGTAGTGAAAGCAGCGCGTGTGATGAGGTCTGGGTCGTCGCCTTTGCTCCACTGTGCCAGGATACTGTCATAATAAACAGACACGCCAGCCTCTGACAGAGCCTCCTGAACAGCACTTTCGATTTCGTTGTTGTTAAGGCAAGTAATGTTTGAGCTGAGTGGAGGCTGCACGAGATGGATGCGAGAACCATCGATTCCCAGAGATAAGAAGGTTTCTACCGTGGTGTAAATGTCAATTGTATTCCCATAGACAATGATGTTCCCTAAGGGGAAAAAAAAGGGACAAATTTCTAAGATGCACAATGAAAACCTTATTAGTGTAACTCAGATGATAATAACACGAAATTGCTCTCTTTGACCCTCTTATTTCTCTGATGCTATGAAGCAAACAATGTTACCTAGCAACAGTAGCTAAGATAATTTAGAGAAGAATCTGTTCAAAACATCCCACAAAGTAGGCAAGTACTTAACACAGAAGTATGACATTCATTCTGACCCTGTAATTTGAAATTATTCTGATTGAAAAATCCTTTGGGGCCAAAAAAAAGGAAAAAAAAAAAGAAAAAGAAAAAAACCACCACATTCTATTTTGTTCTCTTCTTCCTCCTCAATTTTGCTTATATTCAGAGCACTTACTGGGCAGGCAGGGGAACAGAAGCAAACTAAATACATTGTGCAAAAAAAGGGTAGTGGAACTGGGAAAGAGCAAGTTGGACGCGGCAAGCTGTTGTGCAGTGCAGGAGATGGCTGGCACTGTTGCTTCCTTTTGCAAAAGCTCAGTCTGCAAACAAGGGAGCTGGCATACACTGGAGGGCCTGTGTGCTCTATGTAAGGATGTTTAATATAAAACACATCAATATTCCTCTGAGCAGGGCCTGAAAACTGCTCCTTTCCTCCCTGTTCCCTCTGTTCCCTTGGTCCAAAGAGAAAGCATCTTTCTGCCCTCTGATCCACTCTGCCTTCAAGTAAGCCATGCAAAATACCAGAGCTCTTGCAGGCTGGACTGAGAATTCCTTTCCTGGTGGGAATGAGAAGTGCTTACCAAAGGCCCAGCCTAACAAAGGGTTACTCTGATTGTAAGGTATGCGAGCCTGGCCAGCACAGAGATTGTCACCGTTTGGCAAAGCTGCTCCCTTCAGGGAGAAGTTCGGTGATTGCATTACATGTTGGCATTTCTGTCTATACGACATCAGATTGAAGCCCGGCATTTCTCAAGGAAAATTAAAATTCTGTTTTATATGGTAATATTAAACACAATTACATTACATTAAGGAAAGCAATGTTCCTTTGCTGACCTCTTGTAAATCAACAATTTGCAGTTTCTGCTTATGACAATATTAGGGGCCTTTTAGATTACAGCACTGGTAGTCTAGGAACTACCGATATTCATTATGGACTGAAATTATGTTCGCTGGACAGATAGCGATTCCTCAGGATGCTTTTATTATTTAACTACATGAAAATGTATCTATCTGTGAGTAAACATAATCATCTTCCATGGAAAAAAGCAGCCATAAATAAAGATCGTTAGCGTGGTTTTATCATTTATTACTCGAATGTCAGAGTTCTACTGCAGAGCAGGCTCGTCCATTTTCCACAAGTGGAAGCACAAGATTTCAGTGATCCCAGGATGACCCGAATCTTTTTAGTTTGCAGAAGCTAGAGAAGAAAACGTTACGTTAGCCAAAGCATCAGCAGCTCTGCTTGTTGTTTCGAATGCTGGAATTTTAATTTGATAGTATTCCTACAAACATGCTTTTAATAAGGCAGTAAACTGTGTTTAGGTAAAGAGGAAAAATAATTGCTCCATTTTGGGCCATTAAAGCAGTTTTGTTTCTTTCTTTACTCCCATCCTACTTTTTATTTTCGTGGAAAGTGCAGCGCTAATAGGAGATGAATTTCAATTAGTTACAATTACAGTTTTAATAGGTTACACACATGAGACAGCTGGGTTTCATCAGAGAAGCCACAGCCCCAGGACCAGGGCTGGTGCTCACCCTGCTCCAGCCCCAGGCAGCAGGAGCCACCAGGCACCTCTCTGCTCCCGTGAGGAGCCCATGGTGGAAGGAAGGTGGCAGTGCCACGGAAACTGCAAACTGCTTTCGCTAAAAGTAACAGATGGGTGAAAGGAGGATGCAGCAAGAGAAAGGTACGTGGAAAGAAACTAGCTATCCAGCAGCCCTGTGGACTGGGCTCATTGGGAGCTGTGGGTTTAGCGTATTGCTAAAGACAGGATAGTGCCTAATTAAGATATCCACCTTTAGATCACACCAAAAGCCAGCAGCGGTGCTGAAACTATTAATGCTAATTTAGTATTAGTAAAGGTGCCTTGGTCCCAAAGGAGGTGAAGTGCCAGACCTCCCTTTCACCTGAGCAGCAATTGTCCCACTTGCCTTGCAGCCTGGACGTTGGCTCCTTCTATTTCTGGCATTTTTGGCTCAGGTGTGTTCAAGCACATTCCAGGACTGGGCAACACACAGCTTTATATGAAGGATGAGCAGTAACAAATAGGGAAAACTAACCACCTCGTCTGTTTATACAAACACAGCTGTGCCTGTCAGCTGGACACCACGTAAAGCCACGCAGACCAGTGACATGCCTGCGGCTGGGGAGCTGCCTGAAGAAAACGTGAGCTGAGACATCATGGTGTTTACTGTCTCCTGTCCCGATCACAGCAAGGCTGGGAAGGTGCTAAAGAAACCTCTAGTGCCTCAAGAAATTCTTTAAAAGCCTTCCGAGCAGGACATGAACGTAACAGACCACAGCTCTCCATTTTCATTAGTCTACTCTCTGCTGAGGAAGCCAGTTCAGCTGCATTTTTAGGAAACTCCTGGTTTTGCTTCCAAGAGCTTTTCTGCTCTCAACTCTTCCCTGATTCCAGTCTGGCACCAAGAAGACATGATGGGTGGATTCATTTACTGTTTGATCTCCTTTTAGTGGTGGAAAGGATTTAACTTGGAATTCTGGATGACTCTAGGTATTTTCTACAGGATGCACGTTCACTGAATATAGGGTCAGTGTGCACATGAACAGATATAATGGACAAAAATGTGACCTTAAGAGTTAAAAAGACAGTACAGAGAGACTGCAGTTCTATGTGAAAAGCTGTAAACTGATGTAATGGAACACAAAGATGACAGAAAAGGAAAAAAATCTCCTGATTTAGACCTTTTTCTTTGTGTTACGTCTCAAATCTAAATGTTCATCTATAAGAGAAAAACACGCTCACTAATTAAATTATTATTTAATTGTCTAATTAATGACTCCAACCAGATTTGCATTTGGGACTCATTTTGTTTTATATAATAATTACAGATGATTAATCTACCTCAAGCTTTTTTTTATTATTTTTTTTCCTAGATAAATATGCTGGGTATCAAAAATGACAACAAATTGTAAATTAATCTGGAAAACAAAGCACAGCAGATGAAAGACTTTGTTCTAATTAATTGAGCATCAATTATACTATGGAGTTAAGGAAACAGTAAGCCTAAAGAATATTTCTGCAAGTGTGTGTGCTTACCAAAACTCTTACCTTCTGAGTTGATAACATTTTCCTTCAGCCATTCCATTGCCTTTAAGCAGTCCTGATCATCATTGAGAGTAAAATGATTGGAAGGAATTTTCCCCGTGTATCTTTGTGGACATTTAGGAGGAACTTCTCTATTAGTTGCAAGTTTACTGATATCTGCTCCAGTAGGGAACAGGGCCTGGAACAAATGGATGAATGAATAGATATTTATGACATATATCTTCAACTACTATTAAGATTTATTTTTTTTTAAATAATCTCTTTGTAATAAAAAAGAAACCACATGATTAAAATAATTCCTTTTTTTGGGGGGGGGGGGGGGGGCTGGGTTTTTTTTTAGAGCTTGAAGGTAAGAATAGACGATATTTTCTTCTTGAAAGCAGATAAAAGCTAAGTCTTCCCATGCTTCCCTTATCTCTTCCTCTACTGGAGTTATTTCCCACAACTTCTTTTACAAGTCAGGGTTGCATTTGAATATCTTTTTTCTAGGAGCACTTAATCACAATTACACTTACAGTACAAGACTGGAAGCAGCTATCTAGCACAGGAAGGTCTAATGCTACAGCAAGACAGAGCACTTGGTTCCACTCTGCATGGCTTCATGTTACACACACTATTCAGAGATCTGTGCTGCTGCAAGCTAGGGAAATGGCAACATTCAGCAATCAAGGCAAAAACAAAGAACCTCAGCTGGAGAATTGGTCCCTTTCACTTCTGTCCTCCCCCATACTGTGAGGCTGCACTGAGTGTCACAGGCCACCTGACCTCACCTGAAACCTTACCACGTGCTCCGGTAATACATAGCACCATCTATGTGCCTAGGCGTGCTCATCGCGTGAAGCAAGTAATTGATTTGAAAAGAAATTCCCTCCATTGCCAAAACTAGGTCAAATGGTGCTGCACCAGCTGGACTTAAGTCTCAGTGGCTGGGGCCACATGTCAGTTGGATCGACTCTTCAGCAGGTTTGCTGGTCGCAGTGGCAAAAATACTGGCAGCTTTGCTTAACATCTGATCCTGAGGCGATCCATTGCTGGTAGAAAATTTTGTGAAGCCTCCCTGTCCTCTGCTCCAAGCTCTGGAGATGCACGAGGCAGTACTGCTGTTTGCAGGCCGCAGACGTACTGGTTAGACAGTAGCTAAGGAGTATTCTACTCCTTTGCTAATTGCAGAAACCCCATTTACTGTAAAGAAAAACAAGGAAAGAAGATACCATTTTTTCACAATCTTACCTGATAGCTCTGTCCTGTGCAGAGAACAAGGTAGTCATACGGTACTTTTCTCTCCTTGGAAACAACTACATATTTGGCAGAGCGATTTATGCCAGTCATTTTACCAACCACAACGTTAACCCAGGAACAAAGTGACATCTGTGCATAATCTTCATCATTAAAACAGTGGCTGTGAAGAAAGAATATCTGTAAGTGACATTTCAGCAGCTGACAGCAGGCATTAATTAGACATCTGGTGAGTTAGCCCAAGTCCCCTAGTGGTTCAAGTCTGTTCTCTTGCTGTGAGTTTACTGCAGCCTATAGTAAAAGATTAGTCATTATGAAATACTCAGTTACAAATTGACAATTTTTTGCTAAAACCGAATAATCCCTCCCAGTGCTGGGCCATATAACCACATAATTTAAAAATGAAGTCAGGGAAAAAAAAAAGAGAAAAAAAAAAGGTTTACTTTGCTTTTTGTTTGCAGGTTGATGCAGGGAGGAGACATTTGAACCTGCAAAGAAAATGTTTTAACAATCTAATCTTTTTTTGTCTGATAAAAGATTCCTTTTTTATTATTTTATGCAATTGAATTACTCTGCAAAATTAAGTGAATATTAACAGAAGCAAAGGAGAAGTTATCGTGTTGGCTATCCAAAAGAAAACAAAATTAGCAGGCATAGGAGAGAAAGAGAGAGAAATGGTGCAGGTGTGAAAAATAGGAATCTTCACTAAGAGAGCTCCAGAAAGAGAACCACCACCACCCATGTATTTTGCTTCTAGTACCAGGATATACATTCTAACACACCAGAACTGACTGCTACACATTAATTGCTGTGAGTGAGTTCCCAAAACTGTCCTAGAGGATGGTAACAATAACAAATAGAAAAGAAAAAAGAAAAAAGAAAAAAGAGAGAAGAGAGAAGAGAGAAGAGAGAAGAGAGAGGAGAGGAGAGGAGAGGAGAGGAGAGGAGAGGAGAGGAGA
>JAPSGF010000007.1:28653770-28710406 GCA_035772895.1 Perdix hodgsoniae
GAAGAGAAGAGAAGAGAAGAGAAGAGAAGAGAAGAGAAGAGAAGAGAGAAAAGAGGAAAAGGTTGTTGTTGTGGCCTGAAGAATTTTAGCACTGGATGTTTGGGCTCTCTGAGGTGCTCTGCATCCTCTGTACTCACAAATACCAGGGGGAAATAAAGAACGGAAGGCACCCACTGTCAGTTCTAAACTGTAATCATGCAGAAATCTATAAATAAAATGGACATCAAGGAGAGATTAGGGTTTTCAAAAGCACCTTTATAATTGAGGTGCACAGCTCCCGGGAGACTGACACTCCAAAATCACAGGGATGCTTTCAAAACCCATATCCTGCAGAGTTCCATTTTCACTCTTAATCTGCTTTCAGATTTTAACAGCTAATTCTGGCGAGGCAGCTATGAACAGCAACTTTCCATCAGGGTGGATATTTTGTTATTATAAGTCTTTTCTTACAGTATACTTAGGAAAAAGTGCACATGCTTTTGTGTGAGTGTAGAACCCCTTCATTTTCTAGACCTGTACTTAAAAACACCTCTTTCTACAATAGAAAAATTAATTCCCTAACTATTTATCAAAAAATTCCCTGATAGGGTAAAATTCAGAACATGGTAAGACAGTTTTAAACAGGTCAACATCACACTGTTTTCAGGTCTCTGCAGATGTTTCTGTTTAAGGTTCAGCAAGTAGACAATTAGTTGTGTTGTGATTTAAAGAGCTGGCTCTTAAACATTACTGAAGCTACCACTTTATTAATACTTTGTGACACCTCCCTAGAAATAGTAGTATTGAACTCATTTACAAGTCATATGGACAGACTGGATTGTTTTGAGACTGTGTGCATGTGCTTCTAGAAATAAAAGTTTAGGACCAGTTCACAGAAAATTACAATGTCGAAGTTACTGAAGTGTTTACATATGAAATCAAACCTGTTAATTAAAAATCTTCTATGCTTGGATCCTGGTAGGTCTTTTCCTGGAAGGCCATGAGCTGAAATCAAGGTCAGATTGTTGAATTTCAGGTGCGGACTGTGGAAAGAAAAGCAAAATGCCACAGTAAAACCAGCACGAGTTTGCTGAGGGTTGTTTGGGACAGCTGTAACATGAGTGCACTTTAACATATAGCAGTGTTGACAGATAACTGATTCTCCCAATCCATTCCTGTGGCTTTATTTGAGGTGTAGCATAAGGTTGTCTCAATCCCGACACACGTATTTAAATGCTTTCATGTCACTAACAAACTCTTTCCTAAGACCTTATGCAGGACTAAGCTTCCCTGCCTACAATAGTTATTGCAAGACCACCAGGTCTTTGCTCAAATGCCAGAACACGGTGTCCCAGGAACAAAACATACCAGACTGACTCAAATCACGTCCCTCCTTGCACAGGTTTTGTTCGGAAGCAAGAAGGAAAAGCCTTGTCAACAACCACAGCGTTAACCACGCAGAGAAGGGACTGTGATTCTGTGATGCTATTTAAGAGTCCTCAGTGGTCCCAGATGATGTAGAAACAACATTTTTGAATTGTAGAATCATAAAGGTTGGAAAAGACCATTAGGATCAGCCAGTCCAACCCCAGCCCACCGTGCCCACTGCCCTCACATCCCTCAGTGCCACATCCCCACGGCCCTGGGACACCTCCAGGTGACCCCACCACTCCCTGGCAGCTGTGCCAATGTCTCACCAGCCTCACTTCTGTTGAGCACCCAAAGTTTCAAACAGATGCAGCTGAGTGCCACTCTGAGGTAACTGGGTTGTTCCTCACTACCTGCAGATTTGTCTCCCTACTCATCAGCTTTACTGACTCGTACAGGACAAGGATAGGGCCCTTGCCACTTCCATTTTCCTCCGCCTTCCCTCTAAACACACCTGCTCAGGAAGTCTCTTGCTCTTCCCCTCACGCCTGAACCCAAGGAAAATAGGCAATGGGTAAACTAAACTTTCAATAAAGACAAATGAAATCCGTTGCTGGTGAGCATCACTAATTCCAAACGTTTTGCTTAACAAGACTGGGTTAAAGAACACACTTTGGAACCCTGCAGAAGTACAGCCAAGAAGCACTTACAAAACATACAAGTCATGATGGAAACCTGCAGTTACTCAGACATCTGGTAAGAAACTCTGTGCCATGATCATTTTTACGTCATTTATTATGTGCTACGAGATGTTAACTTAATCCTTTAGGAGGACATAGAAGGTTACTTCTTTACACAGGCCAGGTACAAAGTGTTTTGTCATTTTGCTAAGATTCACACATCTTTGGACAGAAAAATAAGAATTTCCACCATAGTTTCATTAACACCAGAGGGTGGGGGGGGGTGGGGGGGTGGGAGCAAGACTGACAGTATGTTGAACTAAATGTGATCTGACATTTAAAAACAAATAAATATTATGAGTGATTAAGCCTTCTAATCTTCCAGGCTTTGTGTAAGTTAAGTATGGATTGATGCAAATGGTACAAAGGAATCAGAATGTTTTTTATCAACCAATGTTAATTTGTTATTCACACACTTAAAAAATATATTCAAACAAAGTTAAAGGTCATACTTAAACCAAGGAATTTTGAGGTTATGGCTGCCACTCTCAAAATGCATATTAATAGTTTAATTCTGGATTATGGATTATCTATGGTAAATCTCCATCCATACCCAGGCCAAGTGCAATGTAATAAATAACCTTAATGTAACAGAGTGCATATATTTATACAGATTATGGGCCTGATTCTCGTTTAAATTAAGGTCACTCTGCAGAGGTGGGTGTAAATAGAATTTGCTCATCATTTATGGCCACGTTACGTTGGCTGCGCGATACAAAGTGGTCTTAATGTAAACAGAAGTTTTCATTGCTCTGAATTAGAAGTGTGCAGCATGCCATTTGCACTCAAGGAACGCTTCTAGTTGGCTGCAAATGCTGGCAATTGCAATTCAATGTACACACCAAAATAGTGTGACTGCTTGGTATTTAGTTTACATGGAATCACGAGGAAAAGGGCTGCAACAGTGCACAAACATCCCAGACATTCTTCTATCACTGAAGGTTCCTTCCAGCTCAGAGCCGAAACTGCTTATTTACTGCATGCCCTCTTCCAATAGGCCTCCAAATCCACCTGCTATAATAACATTAAGTTTAAATTATATTAACAGTATTTAGGATGAAAATGTTGCAAGCAAGCATCAGAAAAATGGTAGAATAAAAGGTTCCAGGCAACAATAATGTGCCTCTTTTGCATGACTGCACTGTGATGCACTTCACTGATCTGATCACATACTATTTTCTTCTCCAGAAGCTCTACCTTTATCTAGTCCATATGCAGTCATCCATTATATCTACAGTCATACGGTGTTTGGTCAGTTCTTCCCCATCAAGTGGGAGGCTTTAATTTTGAGTTTTCACTCTGTATAATTTACTGCTATATCTGCGCTCCCAGAGCATTCCCATATGCCCCAAACATTAATGAATTGGAAGCTAGAACTAAATCAAAACGTTGATTAGCAACTCCTTAGAATACCATGATGACACGAGTAATATCTTTGATTCCTCATTTACACTGAAAAAAAATCAAGACACAAAGAAAATTGGATTAAAGCTATCAAAAGGATGTGCTGATGTCAGAAGCTGAACAGAAGAACCCAGAGCTGGTATCTGATGCTGCCTGTGCTCCAACAACAAGCACGTGTCCTTCTGGGACCAGGATCTCAGCTTGGAATCACCAAATGTGATCCATGAACAGCTGCAGAACCCAGCTTGCTGCATTTCAAGAAGCGTTTGGACAACACAAACACCACAGTGTCTGAATTTGGGGTGGTTCTGTGTGGAGCCAGGAGCTGGACAATCTTTGCAGGTCTCTTCCAGCTCAGAACGTTCTGTGATCCTGGCTTTGTCACCAGCCCTGTGGCACTGAAATGCAGATCCTCCACAAGCATGTCTGCGTGGACCAGGGCACACGGTCAAGCAGCTCTGTGGCCACTCATCTCACTGGCACAAACAGTATTTCTTCTGGAAAGAAGGAATCAAGGTAAGCTGTTGTCTGAGCAACAGCGGAGATCAGAGGCAAGCAGAGTGGAAAAGTTGGGATGGCAGCAAATTTGTGAGCAGAAGGTGGAAGCCAAACTGATTTTTTCAAGTGACTTCCACAAAAAAGATGAAAGTGGAAGCCTTTACATTAGGATACAGTCCTCCCCTAATATCTGGGCTACCTGCAGCACTTGCCAGAGCAAGGAGCTCTGATGCACACAGCAGTTCATCACCCCACAGTGCTGCTGATGGCTGCAGGAGGATGCTTTTCCTCAGTGTGTTCTCAGGATACCAACTTGTTGCATCTGCGCAGGAATGACAGACGTCACAGTGGGAAGACATTCCTGCATTTCCTAAAACTTACTGCACTGATAGCTTCAATCACTGCCTTCAGCTTAAAGGACTGAAATGTAGGAATAGATGCTTGTGATATTCTGAAAATATGACAACTTAGAATCATAGAATCATAGAATCATTTGAGTTGGAAATGACCCCTAAAGGCCGTCCATTCCAACCCCTGCAGTGCACAGGGACACCCACAGCTCCAGCAGTGCTCACAGCCCCGTCCAGCCTGACCTTGGCTGTCTGCAGGGATGGGGCACCACCACCTCTCTGGGCAGCCTGTGCCACTGCTTCACTGCCCTTATGGTAAAAAATGTCAAAACCTTCAAAGAAACCAAACCAAAACATAACAAAACAAACCAAACCATCATTTCTGTCAATGCATTCTGTCAGCGCAAGTAATGGTCACATTTGCCAACAGCGAGGTAAAATTCCTCATCAGCTAAGATCAAAATTCGTTGGGTTTAAACAAAGTGGCATTGGTGAAAATTATCAGAAACTTTACATGTGAAAACAGAAGCAAAAACTAGCCTCATATAGGTTGATTTGAGAACTGCAATAGGTATGCCTCAGGTTAGGATTTTAAACCTGTATACAAGCATTTAAATACGAGCCAGAAAAACACAGGCAAGCTGTAAGTGCTTAGCAATGGTTGCTACTGGCACAGAGAGGGGAGGTAACAGTGCTGAGCGTTTTGTCAGTGTCTGTTGGGCACCTTACCACACTCCACATCATCCACCACTTTTCTCCACATAGCACTATTATTTCCAGGCCAACAAAAGGATGGTTTTCTTTATGACGGCTGTCGGTTCCCTACTGCTGCCTAAAAGCTCTTAATAATACGAAAACAAAATAGGCTCTAAGAAATGGGTAGTGCATATAAAGAAAAATGGCTTACACGCCTCTAACTTATATATTGATATGAAGTATGGAAAAGCACATGTCCCCATTTGGTGAAAAAGTCCTCAAGAGAAGAGCCTGAGCCAGTGCAACATTAAACAACTGCACCTACATTATCAAAGTAAGCAGTTCCAGCAGGGATTCATGTTGCTGTGGATACAAAGGGAAGAACAGCTCAAAGATACTGGTAAAGCAGGGAGGGATTAGAGTATCTAGGGAAATAAGTAAAAGGTATTGAGTTTCATTGCACAGTTCTAGAGGACGGCTACAAAAGCAAGTCTAAACACCGTCGTCCTTGAAATAAAACTGCACTGCCAATTTGTTGTGAGCACAGCCAAAGGAAGAAACAAACAAAAAGTTTCACACTACATTTACATATGTATCATTTTTATACGTATCTGCTAGCATTTGCAAATTGGTTCCAGTATTCCTGCCTAGTCTTTCTGATTTTTTTGCCTGCTGGGTTTGCTTTTATTGAGTGCGTGGTGCAACAGCAAAGGTTTAAGTGGTTAAAAATTGCCTGAACAAATTATGTAATTAATTGCTTTCATTAACCTCCTCATTATCACAAATAATCAGTCATAATTACGCTACAACCTCAACTTTCCTGCAGCAGAGAACTTCATACTGCACCTCTAATCAACTCTAAAAATAATAAAAAATCACATGTTTTCAGCACTACAAATGATTAGGTTGAGAAATTCTTGCATGAGCAGAAATTTGAATCAGAGGAGTTTTCCCGTGTTGCTCTGCAACCAGAAATGAGCCATTCGAATTTTAGGGGAACACAGGAACCCCAGATGGGAGATGACGCTACAACCCAGAGGCAATACTTCAGGGCACAGAAACACAGTGCCCAGCTACACATCTTATGCTAGAAGGCAGGTAGAGGCAGAACCTCTCCTTGACCCAAATAATACCACGCTTTATCCAAGTTAGGCTTTGTTTATTTTTAAAGGGAAGATCAGCGCCCCAAACATTTCAAGAACAAGGTAATCAGGCTGTGACTTGGAGCGCGGACATCTCCAAAACAAAACGATCTGCTAACACATGTTGCAAGACTACAAATAAAAAATGTCAGCTTAATGCAAAAAAAAATCCCACGCTCATGCACATCTTACGTGATGAATATATTGCTTAGTACTACAGACTTCCTTTATGAGGAACTTTTAAGAGTGAGGTGTTTCCACACTGCTTCCTCAGGCAGGACTAAAGCAGTCCCTCCCTTTCTACTTTCACTCTTTAGGCACCTACATTTAACTTGGACAAGCAGGAATCAGCACAAAATCAGCAAGGAAGATATATGGAAATAAACATGGCAAAAGAGTTTCCCTGGATGGTGCTGCGTGATGCCATCCTAGTATTGTGAAGGCTCTGCAGCCTGTATCGCGCTACGTGGTTGTTCAGCTCTTAGTGAGAAGGTCAGTAACAGGAGCAGAAAGGGGTTACTGTTTGCAGCAACAAGCCTCTGTTCTCAAGAACCAATAACAAACCTCAGAATGTGGTTTTAGCTTAACTGCTGCCCAGCAGATGTCCATCTAGAAGTTATCCCTCTTTAATTACAAGTAAACAAAGATGAGCCAGTTCTCCATTGGATCAGCCCTAGGAAAAAGTGTTAAGATTGTGAATGAATTTGCTGAATGAAAGAAGGGTCCTTGCTGGGGCACCTTTCAATGCAAGAGTCCAGAAAGTGGCTTTCCACATTTTTTTGTTTCCCTATAAGCTGTGCTTGTGATAAGTCTTCCTCCAAAGACCGGTGGCAGACGTGTCAAGAAGAGCACTGGTAAAAATAAAGCAGTGAATCCCACTGCCATTAGCTCACATTTAATGTGATCAACTCTTTTGCATAGGGGGAAAGATAAGTCAGTTGATTGCTTCAGAAGGAAAATCCCCAACTTTTTCTTCCCAGAACAGGACTGTTTCTATTCCAGGATGGACCACAACACTGGAAATATACACTTCAGTTTCAGTAAATACTCTTTAAATTATTTAAAGCAGAGATAAAGAGGGATATTGTATGGATTTATGAAATATTTCAAGATGAAATTTATTTATTTAAAAAGGTTTTCTTTTTTTTCCTAATGACACTTCAACAAAATGTTTTCTCGCGTCTCCTGATACTCCTGATATCAAAACAACATTCTCCTTGGGTTAAAAAAAAATAAAGAAATAAAAAAATAAAGCAATCTAGACTTGAACAAATTATGTAATTAATTGCTTTCATTCACCTCCTCATTATCACAAATAATCAGTCATAAACTTGAATGGAGCAGTTCTTTTCAGTAATATACAGACTTTGGTTTTTAGCTTTACTGATGACTGTGTCAGAGTCGGTATTCCAAAGCAACTTATAAGACCAAGCTGCAAAAGCCACGACCACCGATTCTTACATCTGCTGCAAGAAACACTTTAAAAAGCCAAATTATTTTTACTTTGACCCATGAGCACCGTCCTTCAATGGCACTGTGAGCCTCTCTCTCCCCACCTGGCTGCTTTTCCTCATCAGGTCTCTCCCCGCAAACTTTGCATCTGATTAATTCCATCAGGATTCAAAGCACCTCCTTATTTTTGGAGTCCAGTGCCTGCAAGCTCAAGGCCAAAACAGTTTCCATAAAATTTGCAAGCACCATCTTGGAGACAAACGCAATTTTTGTCCCTCCTATGCTTCTTTTTCAGAGTGATAATTTTCTCCAACGTCTGGTCCAAATTCATTGGGGGACCATATTTACCCACCTGAACTGCATAAGGATGTTAATCATGAGCTTAAACAGAGGTGGTGTTTTTACCTTCACACTGAAGGCTTATACTGTAACGCTTCTGCTGCCCCTGGGATTGCCAGTTCACCTCCTTTTGTTCAGCAAACAATTTCTGCTTCTTTCCTTGCTTTCACTAAACCTGCATTGCTGCTCTGACCCTAGCTCATGTGCCATCTCTCACAAGGAGTGATCTCCCTTCTTCAACATCCTGCCTCAAAAACTGTTCTTCAGTTAAATCTTGCATTCCCCTGCTATGGTAGATGAACCAGTCTTTTTTTCTTCTTAATCGCTCCCCCTGTGAATTGCTATTCCTAGATTCTCTCCAATTCTCTAATTTTAATACCTGCATTTCTTATCCCTTCTGTGCCGGCCTTCTTCCTGGACAATACGATTAAAAACATGCACAACTCTGCTGCATTTCAATTCTTCCATTAATTCCTCATATTTACATATCTCTAAATCATCTTGATTTCTCCCTGAATGTTACCAAACATGCCCTTTTCCACTTTCTTCTTTCAGACTCCCATCTATACCATAACTCATTCTCTGAAGAAACCCAGCCACCCTTTTCCTGTCCCTGTTTTTATCTTCCTAACCACCTTCCACCTCTCCAGCAGTGTTTTTGCTTTCCTCACCTGCGTCAGCTCAGCTTTTCCTATTCTTTTTTGCACTATTCTTCTCTATTGATTGTGGCTCTCAACTGTAATTCAGTTGAGCCTTTTTCCCTTTGTTAGACTAATTCTTTCTCGTACTTTGCTTCTCAACCCAGACTGACCCTTGCAATTTTGCAGCTGAGCTCTGCTCCATCCTTTAACCACTTCTTGTTAAATTCTTCTCTCACTGACAGCATCTTGCCAGCACTTGCAAGGAGTGCAGCAGGCTTGAAATATGCACGCCAATTAAAACACATAACATTCAACACTGCGTGGTGGGGACTTGATTACTTACTGACTTGGTGCACAAACTGCATTTTTCCAGCAAGTACAAGCTAAATGAAGACTGGTCAGAACCCCCAACGACAGATTTTTTCAGTAAGCCCTCCAGAAAACCATCATTCACACAACATGTGTTGTGTTTCCAGGATGCTGTTTATTAAATAAAGGATGGCAAAGCCCCAATACCATCACTGTTATATGGCAGAACAGGAGAACCTGAAGAGCTCTTTTCTTGTCCCATACAAGATGCATACCTGAATCAGACACATGCACACACCCATGCAGGAACACCTTCAGCTACAAAGTTTACACAATTAGTACCCTCATCCCAAATGCACACTGGTTTTGGATTTGGCCAAATACAAGCACCACTAACCATTACATCTGCTAGAGAATTTCCTAAATAAAAATCCCATTTTCATTCCTTAAACATTTCAGCATTTTGCCTTGTTTGAAGCATAAAACAAGGCAATTATCTTTCTAGACAGAAAATGAGGGCTATCCAATGATGGCCCTGGTAGTTACAGTCTCTAGTTATTTAAATATATCCAGGTGAGACATCGACACCATGGTCCACAACAATACCATAAAATGGGATGCAAAACTATAGCTGTTTTGTGTGAATATTTCAGCCAGTCTCCTACAGTGCAAATTCCAACTCGTTAATAGAACATTTTTAATATTACTGGACAATAATTAAAGGCAAGAATAAGTTGTTTTTATTTGTGTAGCTTGTACTTATCCCGTGTTAGTCCATGTAATTGCCAAGGTGATTAAAATTTTAATTTGGTGACATTGCTAGGTACAGATTTGGCAATGCTGCCTTCACCTACAAGAGCTGCTCCAAAAGTAACACCTCCCATTTTAATGGTGGTGACTGCGTTGAAAAGTAGTGTTTTGTAGCTGAGAATTTGTTCTATCCTTTGTTGTTGTTGTGCTCTTCGTACCTCGTAGTGTTCATGGAAGTAAATCCAAGGCATTACTTTTGGAGCCACCTACGTAGTTGAAAAAGCATGCCAAGTGTCAAAAGAGAGATGCCCCTTGAATTTGACGGGCTTGAGATCTGCACCGACGTTTCTCCTCCTGGCAGCAAGAAGATGCAGAAGGAGAAGCAGCTCATAAAAAGCACCGCATTCTGTTGACAGAAAGCTGGCAGTGTGGGAAGGATCGGGACACAGATTTCCTGGTCTCCAACATCTGCATGTAGCAGCTGCGGACCTGGGCCCTGCAGCACCTCCAGGCCGCCTGGCAGCCTGGTGAGCACAGCTGCCTCCCTACGATGGCAGCCCCAGCGAAACCAGCTCAGAGAGAGACAGCTGTGAAGTGCCCATCTCTAGCAGGGCAGCGTGATGCTTCTCCAGCAGGTCCTTCCCAAATGACCCGTGTCCTGTAGCACACAACAATCCAAAACTGTGCTCGGTTAATGCAGGTACGTTACCAGCCCACTGGGAAACGAACAGCACAGTGAGATGTGCTACAATTCGCACAGTAACGGCGCAGTGCTTGGGGACTGGAAGGGAACAAGCTACAGCACTGCAGAGCTCCATCTGAAGTAACCATTTCCTCACAGAATCATTAAGGTTGGAAAAGACCACTAAGATCACCCAGTCCAACCCCAGCCCACTGCCCGCGTCCCTCAGTGCCACATCCCCCGGCTCTGGGACACCTCCAGGTGACTCCACCGCTCCCTGGCAGCCGTGCCACCGCCTCACCGCTCTTTGGGAGAAGGAATTGATCCTAACAGCCAACATTAAAGTTTGGGTAGTTCTGCCTCTGCAACAACCCTGGGAAACAAACTTGAAAACTGTGAAAAATAATAGGAGTGGAACAGAAAGTACATCGTCTCTATCAACAGCAAATAGCTGAGAAATGTAAATGCGGTGTTTGCACTCGCAAGGCTTCTTTATTTGCTTTGAGTGCATTGATGAGAGAGCTGCCGGAGCTGCTCCAGGTAGTCAGGTTACCAGGCTCCACACAGAGTTGGTGACACAGCCACGCTCGTGTCACACTCAGTCACCAGGCAGGGCCCAGTAAATGGAGCTGCATAAACATTCTTCTGGCTCACAGCAATTTTGCAGCATCCCTTTTATGAGGAAACCACTATTCCCAAGATCAGTTTTAATATACTAAAAGAAATTATGAATATTCACGTATGGATATTAACAAAGTAAAATCCACAGATTTTACAGTCAGAAGAGTGAAAGAACATTTGGGGCTCAGACACGTCTTTACACACATTTAGAGAACAAGTATGGAAAGCTGAAATAATCTTATCAGAAACTGAAAACTGTCTCTAAAATAAGAATATAAAATGCAGACTAATTAAATATCGGTCCCATTCAAGCACCGCTTTTTGGCAGAAGCATGTCGGATAGCTGTTGGGAAGTGGACCCCCATCCTCTCCCCTCGTTTCTGAATCAGTCACCGACCGCTCGCTGTGTTGCTGCCTGCCCAACAAGGCAAGATATGACCCATTGGATTCATCCCTGCCCCAACTTGATCTCTATTCACCACAGATGATGAAAGGCAGCAACATCTGAAGGATGTGGGGCCAGTGACACCGAACACATGGTCGACTGCAACATTGTTCAGTGTTTGCCTCGGTATGAAAAAACAGCAGTCAAAAGGAAGCCCATGTATATCAATTCATGTGGCAAAGATAGATAGTATGAAACAATGAAGATCACTAAACCATTCATTCCGTGTTAGCTCTGTGATCAGCAAGTAAGCACTAACTATTTAATTAGTCAACTAATTAGTGACAGGCAACATGGAAGGCTTCAGATGTTCTCAGACAAATGCAAAGATAAAAAGCCTAATTAAACAGCAAGCATTATGCTAACTATTGCCAAGCAGGACAGATGTGCAGGATATTGTATAATACTGCGCTGCCAGATAACGGCAGTTGTAGCTGTTCCGTCAGAAACTGTGCTTTAAAAACCATCTCCATGCTAATCTGAGATAAACCCCTGCGTTGGGTTCTAACTTTACTTAAAGAGAAAACTCAGGGCTTTGACAGAACCCGCTGTAACACATTTGCTTTTTAACGCGATAACCACTTTTAATGCATCCAAATTGAAAGAGAAATACTTCACATTTTCATACAAAGCACCGTGGTCTTAGCTGCCATTCATTTATTGCTGTTTTGTGTAATACATTATGTATATTTGCGATGTCCTCGGAGAGTAAGCCATTGTTTACACCAGAGGTTGGATTAAGAAGGTTTTCAAAATCATGGATTAAAAAGGGTTTTCCCTATAATCACAAGACAATAACGCTTTCCACAGCTATATGCAAAGAGGTGGATAAAAAGCTAATTGGTTCACTGCGCCGGGGCCGATGACAAGATAGTTCTGAGCAAGCTTTTGGCGTTCTTGCAGCCCAACTTCAGTCACCTGCTGTCAGCACTAGTTAGCGCGTTGCTCTGCGAATCCTGCGCCACAATGAGCTACAAATGCTGTTTTCAGAACTTTGTTAAAGCGTCTCAGTATTCATGAATAGGAAAAGATTAAAATGTTGGGCTGAAACTGCCATTCTTCAGAACCCACATGTAGGGAATGAGTGGTTTAACTGAGATCTGTTCAGCTCGGTACTTCAGATTCAGGCTGTTGGCAGTGTTTGACATCAGCTATTTCACTGCATTTGCTATTCTTCCTGCTGAAACTCACCTCCAAGCACTGGTGTTTTCAGAACCCTGATTGGAACCCACCTCCCATTCTGATACACACAGGTTCTGTACTCACAAAAACCGTTTTCAGGTGCAAATCTCACTTCATATTTGCAAGCTGAACGTTTGAGACAGTTTTTTCACCTATAAATTAAGGATAGGTACAGTTGATCTGCATGGGGACAACAAAAATGTAACTTTAAAAACTTCCATTAGTCTTAAATCAGACTCCCTGTTAGGGTCATTATTCATGGTAATTTGACAGCACTACTGAATCAGCATCACAAATTTGAGTGAAGGCCACGTTTTTGCTGCAGTGTCTCATAAAAAAAATTCTTGTTACAAATATATGAAGTTTTTTTTAGAGCCCAAGTCACTCAGGGGAAACTACAAAAAGAAGAAAGCCTGTTTTCAGCCTAGCCCTCCTTTGGATTCACTCCAGGGCTCAACCGCCTTTCTTTCCACATCCACAACAAAGGAGAGGCAGCAACAACAGTTTGGAGGGCAGGGAACAATAGAGGCAAAGAGAGACTGTGTGTTGCTGGGCTGAACTGCTTTCTCACAATGGGAATATTCCTTCAGTTGCTACTTTGCTGTTAGGACTGGCCAGCACTCTGAACTTACACTGCTTCCACGAACGGCTGGATGGTGCAGCAATTTGTGTCAGCTTTGTCTTAGTGCTGGAGAGTGACCTAAGTCCTGGCTTTGTGCAAGGGGAAGCATATAATTGCACTGCCCAGGAGGAGCCTCATGCAGGAATTGTGGGAATTACAATTCCTTGCCTGCTTGCCACGCTCCTGCGGGGAAGTTAATTACTGCAGCAATTTATGATGCAACGTGCTGCCCTCCTCCTAGTGCCTCAGATCCGCTGCCCGGTGTGCTGCAGATCCTCATGTGCCCGCCAGCTGCAGCAGAGGTGCAGCCCGAGATCGTTGCCACCTGTACCTCCTGGCAGCCTGCCGTGCATAAGCTGGGCAGGCTCAAGGCTATGGAACAGCCTGGTGCTCCTCCTGCACTTGGCCATTCCTAGAATATAAAATTCTATCAAGTGCATCCTAAAGAAAAGCAGCGCTACAGCTTACAGCACATCTGAATGCGATTACACTCGTGAAAAAAGAAATCAGCAGGAGATATTTATTTGAATGGTGACACATGACTAATGAGCTCACCTTCACTGACCTAGCATTACATTAAGCACAACGGAGGCAATTCTCCAGGGCTCAGGGTACCCCAAGCACAAGAAAGAATCCTCCCCTACTCGATGGTCATTCCGTACACTCACTTGCAGCATATTTTGCTCTGCCCTTTGAAATAACCAGCAGTGATTTGGCCACGCCAGCACTCTGACCTTGACTGGATGATCTCAGCCATCTTTTCCAATCTTAATGATTCTATGACCTCTGCAAGGATCTGGTTCAACAAACTCTGCATGCAAACTAAGGAGCCGGAGTGAAGGACTGCAGAAGTGTTTTGTAAAACAGCAGATCACAGCACGCGCTGCTCCGTTGCAGCAGGGTTTATAAAGTTCCTTCTCTGCCCTGGTGGAGAAATCTGGTGCCCACAGGCAGACTGGCCATGAGCTACAGCGCTGCTGGCACAGAACAATGAGGCCAGGGCAGCTGTCTGCACAGCTCCAGGGAGAAGACAGTTCTTATTGTTATTTCTCTGTCCATTGAAAAATCTATATTTATTCAGTCTCAAACAGGTTGAAAACACTTGTAAAATCTAGTCCTAATAATTGTTAGGTAGGTAAGTGAATTACATTTGTGTGTTTCCATGGTGACTGATAATGTAAAATAATTAAGTATGAAGAATAATGAGGAGAAAACCACTTCCTCTTTTTAAGGATTAGGGGCTTACAAATTGATTCAATCTAGCTATTTTTAGTGCATGTAACCTTTGCAAAGAGTATTAGAAAATTATGAGTAAATCAAACTAAATTGTATTAAAAGGTCTTCACATCGATCAGGAGATTTTCTTTAACTGCTGCTGCTGAGAAAGTTTAAAAATATTTCCCAAACTTACACGTATGTTAAGACAAATTCTGTGACATTTGGACTAAGTGCTGCTTGCTTTTTGCATTCTCAGAGCAATACTCAGTGTTTCATAAGCACTCCAATTGTGCAGTGCTGAAGATTAGTGCTCTCCGGTGCATACAAGAAGGACTTGTTCTGCACAAACTCTTCCTTAGAATATGGTTCAAATAAAACTTCTGGCTGAGGTGTACCAGAGGTAGAGAGGATTCCCCCACAACACTGATTCTACCCGTGTGTCCTGTTCGCTGCAGGAAGAGAGCTTCTGGCTAAGGGGGACAGATTTGGTTGGTTGACATGCTTTGTAATGCTCTCAGACATTTCTACTGTGTGTTTGAATCTACTTGGAGAAGAACAAGTGAGTAAGAATTGCATCCTTGCACACACAGACCAACTTTCTGAGAGCCCCAGACAGTGGGGTAAGTGGTGAGATAGCAGAGAGTGTCTCCCCTTCCTAACTTTGGAAAGTCTGTAAAACAGACCTTTCCCACCAGTTTATCTCTGGTTAGAGACTGGGAGGCATAAAAACAGCTGCGTACATTTATTCGCCTTCAAAAACAGTTCCTACAGTTTTTTTTACTCCAGTTTGGATAACTCAAGGCAAATGGAACAATTTAATTGACGGTTTTACTGCTTAAAAATTCTGTATTGTGGGCATTCAGCCTATCCTCTTGGTAGATCACAGGGCAGGTTTGTGACTGCTGGAGAGTCCTCTCCTAGCCCCTTGCCACACTCTACAATAAAAATGGCAAAGGAGCCAGAAATAGCAATGCTGTGGTTCCCAAGCACTCCCAAACACCAGCATCAGAAGCAGAAAGATGCTGCTTCTCCTTAAAGGCAGCAGAGAGAAATGACAACTCCAGAAGCTCACATGGGATGTTTCTACACAGCTCTGGAAACAGCACCACAAAGAGGTAAAAGAATGGAGGAATTCAGACAGTGATCTGTGATTCTGATAGGCAAAACTAGCTTTAAAGATCATCCCATCCAAAAGGCTATGGACTTAATCTTTACTTACAGTATTTACATATAAGAACAATGGTCAAAAGACACAAGGTATGTGGAATTCTCATTTTCTCTTGGCCTTCATTTTGAAGGTCTACAAGGAACCTTGACAGCACTTTTGAAAATCAGAGCCTGCTAGGAGACACCAGTCTTTCTACATCTGCAAATTAGACACTCAGAGTTTTAATGGTTAATACTTGGATATGGATCCAAAGCATGTCTTTTTTTAAATTATTATCTTCTATGCTAAAAAAAGAGTCTGAGGTGATTTTTACATGGAAGAAGCAAGTGCCTTCAAACAAAGGTAATGTGTAAAAGAAATAAAATAAAAACCTTACCAAAAAACAAGTGTTTCCAGAAATGAGATTCCAACATCAGATGCACCAACCACCACAATTCTACTGTTGACAGACACTTTAGATTCCATTATCAGCTTTCGATTTATGTGGTTCAGAGAATACCTTGGCTGAAATAAGCAGATAAATTAATTAATGGAATGAGTGAATGAATAAAGTTCAAGATGACATAAATATACATGAAAAATAACTGGAAAGGTCTGCTAAGAATCATTACACTATCAGCCATGCATTACCCTGCATTTATGCAAAACTTATTACAGGTCACTGACATGACTAACTTTATGATTTTTCCATGCACACAAGTTAACACAGAAGACAAAAGATACCAAAATGGTGAAATATATGCATGCTTAATAATTCACAAAATAATTAGCAAAGCTTAATGTTCTAGCTTCCCTTGAAAAAGACACTACAGGAGAGACACTAATAGGAGTGAGAATGTTAATAAAGTTAAGTCCTCTAAACTCATCCTATACCATTATAGGGGAAACAATCTCTATATATGAATTGACAGAGTGCAACAGACGAAGAACAAGTGCTTAATTTTAGAGCTATGCTAACGATGTTGACCTTCTCAAGAACGTGACATACTGAGAGCCCCAAACAACATCATCAGTGATGGAGACCTCCAGCTGAGATTTCAACAGTCACACTACCAAAGCTGTGTACCACACGAGAGCACTTTCCCACACCTTAAGGAAGGATTAGGGGTCAATTGTTTGCACGCTGTCATCGTCACATAGCAAATAATGTTAAATGTGGCAAATAAATGTGGTCATTGGTCATGCAACATCTTTTTTTTTTTTTTACTGCCAGATAAATGTTCTTCTGACTGCAGTTCTACACAGTGCAAGGATGACATCCAGTGGTAAGCGAGATTCATCTCAGGGGCTGGATGCCACTAAGAAAATTCCAGAAGATATCTTCAAAAGTATACCAGCCTGCTTAATGGAGGTGCTGCTTAATGGAGAAGGCAAATGTGTGAGGCTCAGCGATGTGCCTGCAGTCTCACAGCCACCGAGGAGCTCTTGCCAGGAGCAGCTGCAGCACTGCTCCGATTGTCATTATATAGACATCTTCAGATTTCTGTGAACAAGTGGAACGATCTAGTCCAATACCAGAGCTTTTTAACCCGCTAAAACACCTCTTACAGCAAGCTCTGCCACGAAGAAGAGTATGATTAGACCGTCGTGAGACAAGGGTGAGTGACAGCAGGACAAGGGGAAATGGTTTTAAGCTGAGGGAAGGGAGATTTAGGTTGGACGTCAGGGGGAAATTCTTTACGGAGAGAGTGGTGAGGTACTGGAACAGGCTGCCCAGGGAGGTTGTGGATGCCCCGTCCCTGGAGGTGTTCAAGGCCAGATTGGATGGGGCCCTGGGCAGTCTGGTCTAGCATTAGGTGGAATGGTTGGTGGCCCTGCGTGTGGCAGGGGGGTTGGAGATTCATGATCCTTGAGGTCCCTTCCAACCCTGGCAATTCTGTGATTCTGTGATGATTGTGCATGAAACATTTCAGAGACTGAAAAAAACTTCTGTATCTCACTGAACATGAATGTGTGCTGATGTGCAAATCACTGGAAAAGATTTTAGGAAACGGGAAGAGCAGATGAAAATTATTAAAGTTATCCCTCCACCTAAAAGCGCTGCTCAACATAAAGCTTGTAGTCCTGCTTTCATAGCACACTAACTGGGTAAGCCCTACCTGCAGTATTTGGCATGGTTCTGGGAGGGCTGACACGGCTTTTAACAAAACTAATAAAATGGTAATAAGAACATGAAGAGAATCTTCTTCTAATGCATCTAATCAACCAAAATAACTAGACAGGAGCTTCAGTCGCTAATAGGATAAACTCAATAGTCCTCACAGCAATGCCAAGTTCAAACATCTCCTTCCACTGCAGTGCTTTTATTTTTTACTTTTTAATGTACTCCAGCAAAGAAATATAAAGCAGTAATACGATTTTCTAGGGAAGAGTTCCATCTAATTTATGAAATGGCTTCTGTACCAATGATACAAAGGCAGCATATGAGCAGAATATAACTGTTTTTGTACACCACACAATGGCCCCAACACCAACAGCTGTCATGCTTCAGAAATCACCTTTCTAGCAGCTAAGTACACTAAATGGCCCCAGGGAGTAAGGAATTAGGTGGATTGGTCCCATAATACCACCTTATTTTAACAAAATGTCAGGACAAATGACTACATATGTTCCCCAGAGGAGTAATCAGACATCATAATTGATAGGTCAATAGCAAACTCTAACTTGTTTATTTTCTATCCAATTTATTAAATAAAACTGCAATCATTAACTAATGTAAGGCAAAAAACAATTACTGCCATTGTTAGAACAGGTAAACGTAGCTCAGTGAAATATCCTTTTGTTGATCATCAAAATGAGGGTTTTTTTTTTAATTTCTTTTCCTCCGTTCTCCTCTCCTATCTGCCAGCCTTTGCCACTGCACCACCTGTCACATTGCTTCCACCTGGGAGGGCAGAGGGCCCACCTACAGCTTCCATTCCAGCTGCTGACAGAGACAGCTTCTCCTGATTAAACCGCGGGGGATATTTGTTCATGTGGACAGCCACTGCCATTCACTTCAAGGCCTCAGACTTCACCTCTATTAAAAATACTTTGGTATTTCTCAGAATGATCTACCGGCAGCACAAA
Organism: Perdix hodgsoniae; assembly: GCA_035772895.1. Taxonomy (NCBI): domain Eukaryota; kingdom Metazoa; phylum Chordata; class Aves; order Galliformes; family Phasianidae; genus Perdix; species Perdix hodgsoniae. The sequence continues at coordinate 28,672,446 of JAPSGF010000007.1, forward strand.
TCCTGCACATAAATCATGTCTCACTCATCATCTCATCGCACTGTACGCACAGCAGTACAATTTCGTGCATCCTTCTATACTAAGTAAGCAGCTGGGGAAAAAAAAAAATGAAATCATGGTTTGGTTTTAGCAAACACGTTTGAATGCACATCTTCCTTTTCACTTTCAAAGCAGGTGAGGGAATATCACGCATCCATTGGGCATGCCCAGATCGACCCACTCCATTTGCATACTGCCTGGGAATGTATTTGTTGTGTATTTACTCACAACACACGCTGGTAGGACAAACAGCAACGCAGAGTGTTTTCTAGCTCCCGCTGGATTTGTTTTTAAGCAATGGGCCCTGGAGCTATGGGACTCTTTGCAGGATATCTAGATGCATTCACTGCAATTGTTTCTAAAATAGGGCTGGTTTTATATCAAATTCTATGTTTGTTTAAACAGAAACGATGAAAACTGAAGGAAAAAAAAACCAAAAACTCCCAAAATGAAAAATGATTTGGACTGAGGATTTTAGGTTTGACAGAAAGGAACAGTGGGATGTTCTGAATTGAGCACCGGTAAATGCATCCCAATAAAGCATTCAAAGCGCGTCAAGGACAGTTGTTACAGCCATCGCTGTAGCTGGTCGTGTAAAGACTCTATAAAGCCAAGGCTTCATAGAATCCTCATAGAATGGCCTGGGTTGCAAGGGACCACAGTGCTCATCCAGTTCCAACCCCCTGCTGTGTGCAGGTCGCCAACCAGCAGCCCAGGCTGCCCAGAGCCACATCCAGCCTGGCCTTGGATGCCTCCAGGGATGGGGCACCCACAGCCTCCTTGGGCAACCTGCTCCAGGCTTGGACTTGATTTTATCACATGCTGAGTGCCTAAGCCTTATTCAGTCAAAACCAATCAAGTGTTTGCTAAATTTAAAGTATGTGGAAGTGCCACTGAATTCAGAGGGGCTGAACTTTGAGTCAAGGGCAATAACAGATGAACATGGAACTGATTCACCTGTGCAAATGGCATCTTGGCAGATCCTTTACTACTTCTGGAAGGAACAGGAGGACCTCCACCCAGCAGCACCTTCCCAGCCCTGTTTTCTGTGATTCCATGCATTCCTGCAATGCTTTTAACTGAGCACTTACTCAGAGAAATCTGAATAATAGCTATTGCCATCCAGGATCTACCTAATTTGGGCTCTGCTACTTTAAAAATCATCAGGAGTGAAAACAATCAGCAGATCTGCTCCTAGGCTAGTGCTGAGATTAGCAACAGTGGTAGGCAAACAGGAAAGTGAACAAACAGACCTGTTTTAATTTCAAGCTCCATTTGATTCATAGGGAAAAAAAACTACCACCACAAAAAAAGGCAGCCTAAATAACTTTAATTCTTTGTCAAATAACCCTTCTTTAGAGTAACTTGGCTCTATAAAATGGTTTCTGGAAGTAACGATACTTAGCTTTTCCATAACTTTTTTTATCCATAGATCTCAAAGGCCCTTATGAATCAAGTCATTATTATTATTCCCCCAGTTTTCTATGTGAGAAAATGCTGATCTTCAGCTTCTGGATAAACAACAAACCGTACATTCCTGACAATTCCTAGGACCCCCCTGCAAAATCAGGGATTTCCTATCAAACTCCAAAAAGCAGCAAAAGAAAGCAGAGTGTGGACACATACTTAATTTCCCTGCAGAACCACTATTATCATGGTAAGAAACTGTTCTCTTTTCTTATTATTTCAGCATTAACATTTGTCTTCCCAGCCCAGCTGGACAGTTCCCACTTGCATGAAGCTCTCATGATTGTTCTGCTTAGAAGAACATTTGTTCCTTTATGCATTTGGCTAAACTGTAAATGTTTCTATTATCGAAGATAATTCATTTTTTCCCATTTTTTAGGGGAAGTGATGTGTAGGAAGGCACGGAAACTGCAGCAAAGCCACTTAAGTGTATAAAGTGGGTTGGCAAGTGGGTAAAGCACATGGCAGGCACTCGGTGATTTCCCCCAGATTTTAAGATGAAGAAATCAGCTTTGTAGAGGTCAATGCTGATCTGTTGTTTTAAGAAAGCTGGCAGTCCTTGATTCCCATTTAACTTTTGTCTGTTTATTTCTATTCTACAAGGTGCTTGGAGTGGGAAGCAATAAATAGAAACTTTTTTCTTTTTTTTTTTGACAAAATTAAAAAAAATAATACAAAGAGCAACATCTAAGAACTTCAGCCTGAAATAACATCCAGATGTTATCTATCTAGACTCTCAGCATCAGTGTGAAAATACAGGAGAGTTCGGACTGGATGGCTGTCAATTCTGTACTCCTAATTTACACAGACAGGTCTATTTCACATGACATCAAGAAACGATACTCATCTCCTCCAAGGAAAGCTCTAGCAGGGCCTGAGGGTGCAACAGAGAACAGGAGCTGCCAACAAGCATCCAGACTCTGCTGATGCTGTGCTGAAAGTCTCCTCGTCCTGCTCTTTGGAAGTCCTTGCACAGAACTGCTCCCAGTAAGCTCCAAGCCTGTATCAGAGAAATGCAGCCAGGCACTGGATAAAAGGCACCAAGGAAACACAACAGAAACAGCACACTGAGTGAAAAATCCCAGCACTTGGAATCACTCTGGAAATAGCAGCTAGAATGGATACTGGGCAGACAAAGCTGTGCACACTGCTCACCAGTGCTGATCCCAAAGTCTATTAGATAATGCTGTCAATAATCCCTCAGTCATCTGACTCGAAGATGCCTCCATCTCGCACACAAACCCAGCGTCCATAAAGGCTCCGTGTGCTGCCAGCAGCCCAACAGACAGTGCTTCTAACTGACAGCACTGCTGAGAGCCGTGGCTCAGGTGGCCCCATCCTATGCCAAACTGCTCCCGGGGAGCGTCCTGTAGGCGGGCCACGGTGCCAGGCTGCTATGAGCGAGTGGTCGCAGCCTGGCCCTGCCGAGGAGGCCGGGGCTGGCGCTGAGCCCTCGCCTACCCATGCCCATCCGCATGGAGATGGATCTGCTTTGCAGGGGCAGAGGTGCTCCAGGGAAGCTGGCACAGAAAGCATTCCGCTGGGTACCTCTCTGGCACTCGCACTGCGCTGGCAGCTGCAGCAGGGATCAGCAGCTTCCTAGTGTGCGTCTTTGTGCCATGCTCTGTGGCACTGGTAAGAAGCAGGGGCTGCAGGCTCGAGGAACCAAGCTCTCCCGTGTGTTTTCCCTGTGGCCTGCATGCTTCCTGGCATGTTGGAGGTGCAGTTCGGCTCCTCCGCATGTCAGCCCTATAAATAATGCCAGCTCCCTGCAATGACATGCCTTCCCCCAGAGAACACGATTCACCCGTAACCAGCAACAGCTTCCTTGCCTTCTCAGCAAGAATAGCCATAGTTTCTCTATTTGAATAATTTAGTGTACCAGCTGCCCCAGGCAAAACTGCAGGCAAGCCAAGCAAGTTCTTCAGATTTGTTAGGGACTGTACCAACAAAATTCAAATTGCCTTGGAAGCTGGGCACCCAGGAGCTCCTGGATTGTATTCCTTTAAAGCAGACAGATGCTGAATGGTGAAGATTTTCTTTAATAGCCTAAGACTGCCATAAAATGCTGATGAGATAATGTGAAAAAACATGGACCAAATAAATTAGAAGTTGAAAAGCAACAACCACATGAGTTAATTCATTTTAGTAAATCTCACCTTTAAACAAGTTATTTGAACTATTATGAACTACTTATTCTAAGACATCGGAACACTAGAAGAACAGCCAACCTGCACAGCCTTCCACTTCCATGCGTATTTTTCACTGTGTATTTCCAGAGGGCAGAAGCAGAAGGCTCCTTCCAAATCCTGGCCCCACATGCAGGACCCTGAGGCTTGGTCCCAAGCACTGCTCTGCCCTAAAAGCAGGGCCATGGCGCTCTGTCCTCTTGCACAGATAAGACTGAAGCTTCAGTTCTTCAAATCCTGCTCTCAGAGGCATAATTTCTGAAACTCTACTAAGCTGCTCCAACTCCAAATTGAAAAAAGTAGATTGCAAATGCAGCCATTTTGAATTAAAGCTCTGATCTGATTGCAAGAGAAGCTGGGGTCTAACAGTCTGAACTGCAGCCATTCAAAATTAATGGGAAAACACTCATTTGTTCAAACTGGCACTAAAGGTGAATGGTTACGGAACAATACTTTCCTTCAGTAAGGGCCAAGGTCTCATTATTAACTTAGAAAACGTTTCCTTACCTTCTCCCGCTTAATTACAGATCTCTTGTGACACCAGAAACACACTGAGTACATTGCCTTGTAGTAGAATAAAAAAAATGAAAAAAGGAATTACTTACAAACAGCAAAGCTACAGATCACTGGTAACATCACTAGCATTTCCAGACTTGAAACGACTGTTTTTCCACAAAGACAGGAAGACCCCATTAGGCGCTGATTTTAAGCAAGTCCTGCCTCACCTCTGTTTCAGCCCCAGAAAGTTCTGTGAAGAATCTGAACATCCCTGTCAGGGCTTAACTGGAAAATTCAATCTACACCGGCTGGCTTGTAAAGGCTTCCTTCTGGGGACTTCTCTTGAGAAAAGTAATGCTACGTCTGCAAATAAGAGATACCACTAGAGAACAGCACCACAGCACGTCACAACTTCTGCAGCACCATTTTAGAACAGGCCTCTGTATGCTGTGGAATGGGAGAAGCATTTCTGTCCATTGCACCTATTCAACATACCTATCAGAAAAAGTATCACTTTCCTAAACTGCTGAATACATTGAAGAATGTAAGCAATGTATAGAATTAAGAACCTTAACAAATAAATTTTAAGAGACAGATAATCATCAGACTTCATACCAAAAATAATTTAAACAACCACTGAACAGCATGAGGGTACAAGAGGAGACTGAGCTCAGCTTACTGTAGTAATCATTTTGGTGACTGCAGCTGCTGTCACTACTTCACTTCAATAATCAGCATTATCTTTCTTTGGAAAAAAACATCCGCTCTCTCCTTGTAATCTGAAATCATACCACTTCCAAGGTCTTTCTTTGGAAATGCTTTGAAAGTGCTTTAAAACAAGTCTGACATGTTTTTAAGCAGAAATGACTGTTTCAGTTTGCTGCAAATGTCATTAACACCTGTATGGCACTGACATCATGCTTTCAAAATAAAGATAGGTCATCTTACTTTTAATTTCACACATGCACATAAGTGGTAAACATTCAGAGCATTCCTGTTAATGATGCCATCTGGTGCCTCCCATAATTGTGTAATATTCAGCCTTCCAAACAAGATGTAATGGCAGCAACACACAAAACCCACTGACATTTACAGTAAGGAAATTTATTATCAGCCATCAGTTCAGAATGACTGTGTTTGCACGACTACTGGTGCTATAAAATCATCACCTTCACCGAGCAAGTGAGGGTACAATAAATAATGGATTTTAATCCATGCACATACTACAAAAGCATTAAAAATTCATTACTCAGGCACAATAGCATCTTAAGCAACAGTTACGTCTTTAAAAATTAATAATACTTTACTGGTTAAATGAAAACTACATGCCAAGCCTTTGTTTATAATACCAATGTGTTCATATACAAATTGTAACACGTAGGAATGCTTCTGTTTTTGATACATCAGTCTTTATATTTAAAAAGCAGGGAATTCTCTTGCCCATTCTACTTCATGGTTTTGGTGTTTTTTTGTTTGTTACAATCATCCTCCACTATCAGAATAGAGGCTTATGATCAGAAAACAAAACAGAAAACAGAACACCAAAAACCTTCCATGTTTTAACAACTTTTCAAATATTCCATTGCCTCACTTCAATCCAATAGAATAACTGGGCCAGAACAAACCCTCCTATTCCTACAGACTTTCAACAAAGTCAGAATACTCTCTGGGGCAGAGCAGACAGATCTGAAGTAAAATAGCACCAATGGCTTTTCTTAGTTACTCTTAGTAATTCAACTTTTATGACTGAATAACTTTGGAGAGGAGGCATGCACAGAAGTGCTACTTCTATGGTAGGAGGAAGCATCAAGCAATATTCCCCTCTGTCATTTCCTGAACAACTGCCTGGCCATCCTGGCAACGCTCAGCTCTTGAACAAGTGTAAAGTAGACTAGTTCAGCCAACCTGAGACGGAGTTTAGCATCTCACTCTGGGTTTTCCCATCCCTCCTTTGCTCACTTCCTCTTGTCCCAGTTCAGACATTTGCTCTACTGCACCTGCAGTATGACTTCAGAAGTACAAAATTACTTGAGACAGGTTTTGTGTTGTTTTTTTTCTTTTTTTTTTAAATACAATGTTGCATGGACTTATAAAAAACGTTAATTGTTCAGCCTTCTTTCTTGTTCAAAAAACAGTTTTGAACCATACAATGTAACCTGACATCTTGAATACGACCATGACACAAAAATATATGTAATAACTCCAACAGCATGAATAATAACGAAAGGGCAGAAACAATAATTTGACAGATGTGTGAAATTTTTGTTCTTCGTTGTGGATCAGTTATTCTTGTTAATTATATCCCTTTTATTGATAATTACATGAAGCAGATGGATAACAGAATGCTCCCAGATGGTGAGAAAGCAAACAAGTTTACAAATTGTTTATTTATGAAGATATCATTAAAAATTATTTCATTATCTACAGTTTTCTACTCCACCAATAATTATAGGCACCTTAAAGGCCAGCAGCACTTCATACAACATTTAGCATTCTATTTAGTATTAGTTGTAACCAACTGTTTTCTAACATAACACGACTGAAGCGACTGACAGATGTGCAAAACACAATAATAATCTAATCTGTTTTAACACTGTGGGAATTAAGATTTTGAATCTTTGGATCTGCTGCCAGTTGGCTTTTCAGTACTGTTTACTGACTCAGAATACAAAAATCAGAGATTTCCTTTTGATTTTGAACAGCTGTAGAAAGTGTTTGATCTAATGAGCAGATAGAGGCTTTTTTGTGTCTGTGTCACGAAACGCTGTAGCACGGCAGATGTGCGGCCTGATGCAATTTTGAGCTAATATGTTGGGCCTCTGATATGCCTGCTGCAAAAGAGCAGGCTGAGCAGGCATCCCAAAGGCTGGGCACTTCGAGGACTAACCGCAAATGAGGCCGTGAGCATCAGTGCCATTCCAGAAGGCTGCAGTGGGAGACGGAGGAGTTTAAGGCTACTCCCTCTGTGCCTTCTTGATAAACCCTCTGTTATGGTTTTGTAATTTCTTTGGTTTGCGTTGCTATTCCACATCAGAACATCATGCAGGATAATGGGAGTTAAGGAGAGAGTTTTTTTTTTCTTTCCTATGGACTGCCTTAATTGGGCATGGGGGGGAGGGGTGACCGGAAGAGGGGACGGAGTTGTTTCTCTTGGCGCGCGATTCCCCGTGAGGAGACAACGTGGTCGCAGCTTCCCGCCTCCTACAGCTCGTCGGTGAGGTTCAGCTCTATTTCTCTCCTTGTTGAAACTCTCTGTTGTTTGTTTAGTATCATTAGGTTCATTAAACTGCCGTTCGTTCTCAGATCGCTCCTTTCTTTTCATTCCTTCCCTCCTAGACCCATTCGCCGTTTTTTTTCTTCCCCTCTCTCGGAGCGCACGTGGCCGGGCCGCGCCGCGCCGCTGGAGAAGGGAGAGAAGGGAAGCGCTTCGTGCTTTCTCTCCCCTGGTTTTGTCCCCGCTGTCACGAGTGAGCTCTAGAGAGCACCCCGTGACACCCTCACTGATTTATCCCAATCTCCTCAGTAAAAGGGATGAGAGTTTTGTAGAAACAAAGAAAATCAGCAGTGAAATATCTTTTCCATTTCAAGGAGAGGGGTAAAAACGTACTCTGTCATTAGTGACTGTTACAGGAAGGTTACTATGGTCATCAGAATTGCAGCCCTTTGGGAAATGGATGGCCTGTGCTCGGGAGGAGACGGGTCTTCTGAAGCACAAGATGAAGCAGCAGAGTTGTGGTTTAAGAGCAACCTTGGGGCTGCCTTAAAACCAAGGCAAAGCTTTAATAACAAGACCAGGCAACAGAGAGGAACAACTGGTAGAGTGCCTAAACTCTATTTCTTTGGAGTTGTAGTCATCTTAACCAGGAGCAGAGAGATCAGAAGCCTGGCTAAAACTAGAAACAGTGCTGAAAGAAGAGAAATAGGATAAGAACAGGGAGGGTAAAGGATGGCTACAAAACTGCGGTTAGATAAGTTACTCAGTTTGTGGTAAGTTATGTTTCTCTATGATGCATTTCTGCATTAAAAGTGAGTATCTTAATCTTATGCTCAGCTCTCCCAGAGAACCACAGAAAGAAGAACTCATGCTGTCTTAGGCACCATGAAATTCAGTTCACGGAACCACGGAATCAGAATCCTTAGAGTTGGAAGGGACCTTTACAGGCCATCTAGTCCAACTCCCCTAAATGAACAGGGACATGCACAGCTAAATCAGGTTGCCTAGGGCCTGATCCAGCCTCGCCTTTAAAGTGTCCAGAGATGGGGCATCAACCACATCCCTAGGCAATTTGTTCCAGTGCCTCACCATCCCCACTGTAGAAGACTTTTTTCCTATATCCAACCTAAATCTCCCCTCTTTGAGCATGAAGCCATTTTCCCTTGTTCAGTCACCACAGATCCTGCTAAAGAGTCTGTCCCCTTCTTTCTTATACCCCCCTTCAGATACTGACAGGCCACTCTCAGGTCTCTCATAAGCCTTCCCTTCTCCACAGCCCCACTCTCAGCCTGTCCTCACAGGGAGGTGTTCCATCCCTGGGCTCATTTTTGCAGCCCTCCTCTGCCCACTCTCCAACAGCTCCATGTCTCTCCTGTACTGAGCACTCCCCATCTGGACGCAGTGCTCCAGGTGAGGGCTCACAGCACGGGGCAGAGGGGCAGATCCCCTCCCTCGTCTGCTGGTTGCACTTCTTTTGATGCAGCCCAGGATGCGGTTGGCTCTCTGGGCTGTGAGGGCACAGTGCTGGCTCATGTCCAGCTGTCATCCACCAGTACCAGTCTTTTTCAGCAGGGCTGTACTCAATCCTTTCATCCCGCAGCTTGTATTGGTAGAAGCAGGAGGAGTGAGCAGGCCAGGAATTCATGCAGAGTGGCACATGGGCTTTTCTCTTTTTTCTTTTTCCAGACACTTTATTAGATTAGAGAGTTTCGACAGAGGGCTGAGAAGAACAAGTTACCACAGACAAACAAACAATTTCTGGTGCTCATCTGTCTGCAACAACTGATCCAGACCTGCAGGAAAACCACCTCTCATCTGCACAGCCGGGATCCACCTGGACTGGTAACAAGTGGGAATTAGCTGAGGGCAAAGCTTTCCTGGTTTAGATCACTGCTTCAGCTTCTGGCTTTGCAGGAAGGAAACAGAAGAGAGTGATTCTGTGTCCCATCTATCTGTGCTGGGTCACTATTTACGAATGAATCTCTTCATGCTCACAAGCAGGCTGCAAGGTATTAAAGAGGGATGCAAATTGATTGAGCCCCCGGGCTCCCACTGTGCACTCTCTCTATGATACTAAGCCACTAATGGCCTATGGAGATAACGTATGCACAAATCAAGAACTGTGCTCAGACACTGAATGGCTGAGCTGCTGAGCCCCAAGCTGTTACTGGTGAAAAATAAATTTTGCAGCAAGGAGGCAACTCAAAAAAAGGCTGGGACAAGAGGAAGGCAAAAAGCTGCTAGAGCAGTAGATGAGCAGCAGATGTTGATGGCTAGATATCAAGGGGCATCTTGAGGGTATCAAAGCAAGAATTTCATTACAATCATCTCCATCATAAGAGAGAGATACTCAAGCAATTACTTAAGGAGGGCAATCAAATGAAAATTATCTATTTCCAAACTTGAGATACATTACAATAAAAAGATTGTAAATGCACGTGAAAAAACTGCCACCACTGCAGAGCTACTTAAAATGAGAATTAGAATAATAACCCATCTTCCTGCTTTCAGAAACAAAGCAGGGATGGGCTAAGGGTAGAAAGAAATGCTGTGGATTTTTTATACATAAGAAAGAAAAGCCCTCTCTGTTAAAATAAGCTCGGTGAGCCAGAAGAGACGTGGCAGAGAAAGGAGGAGTTGTCTCAAATACTTGGAATCCCTGTTTGCCCCAAAGTGTTAAGACCTTGCAAGATCTAGCCCCTATCTATACAACAGCTTGGGAAATAGCATGTTTAAAACCACCCTAACGAAGAAGCAATGGACATTTTCTCCTTATTGCTGTTCAGGTGCTTGCCTCAGACAGCTTCTCACACTACTTCCTTTCCCAGCTTATTCTTCTGCCTTTTGCCTTGCCCTCTCTTCGCCACGCTTAAATTCCAAAATCCTTTTCCATTTTTCCTTTTACCTCACTTTGTAGCCTGCTAGCATCTCTACCCCTGACCAAAATCTGCCTATTTTTCGAGGTGACAATTCTCAACCTTTCTATTTGGCAGAATTATCATCTTTAACTCCTTGGTAGGATATTGTGGTCTTTGAAAAAGGGATTGGGCCTTTCTGTTTACAGAGTGTCTGAGCTGGCCTTTTGATTGCCACAGTAATGCAGAGGAGTGATAACTCTGTGCCTACTGAAAGTTGATTATATTTATTTTATAAAAATACACCTCATTTTATTTACAGCTTAGCTGCAGCACTGTGTAGGAAAGAGCAAGACTATTGATTTGCATCAATCTTCCTTTCTGCAACTTGAAAGAGAGGGCAAATGCCTTATGCCTGGCTACTTGCCAGAGCTTACGGAACATCCGAGATCTGAAAGTAGCAACAGCTTCTTACTTTTACTAACATATGCAGTCCCTCGTGGTAGCTTACCTCTTAAACTAAAAAGCTTTCCCAACCTATGGTGGTCAAAGGTCATTTCATTCACTCAGCAGAAGAGTCAGTTCATCTTTGTATGGTTTCAAATTCTTGGTATTTCAGAGAACTATAGGCAGCAATACAGGCCTAGCTTTATCCTCAAGTTACTGCCTAGGGATCAAGCCCAGATGTCAGTTTTGACAGAACACAGTCTGTCAAAAATACATAATTAATGCTGGTGCATATGCAGAGATACTTATGGAGTGACTACCTAATTTTTTTTTCAAATCAGCAAAACTTTGTTAGTGAAAATGTGTGAATTTTATTCAGTAGAAACTCATTAAACTCTGGAAATTGAAAACAATTGTCTCACTACTTGCAACTCTCAAGAAATCTGTAGAAAGAACTCAGGAACGGAGCAGACACCAGATGAGCAAATCTCTCAGAAATTGAAGGTCTGTGATCTTCTGACTCAAACAAAAACACGACAGCGAGCTCTTCTACTAAGATGGTAACAGTGCATTTTGAAAATAGGAGCTTAAAGAAAAGGCTCAGAGAGCTTATTCTGTAAAGAAAAAGGATGTAGGGGTGTGCAAAGCCTTCAACAAAGCCATACTCACTTCAGTGGCCTCAGCCATGCTCTGGATTTTGCTTTGCCAATCGCTGCCATGTACAGAGTTTTGGAAGTCAAAAATTATTGGCTAACTGTGAAAAGGACATCACTAAAAACATGATGTGGAAACCTATCTCAGCCGTCTGGAAGGTACTAGACACACATAAAACTCTCTAATGACATTTCTTCAGTAAATTACAGCTACCTACCAAGAGTACCTATCACTAATTGGGTTTTTTTTTCTAGTATTTCAGCTTTGCTACTTACTTTTATAAGGAGCATATTCACATCACATGTTAGTGACAATACGAGATAGTATACGTTGTTTAACAAACAAAATAGTAAGACACCAACACGTTGCAACTGCATGAGTATTATATAATAAATTCCTGCATTAAAAGTGGGTATCTGTTTGATGCTGCTTGGTAGTGGAAAAAAAGAGGGTTCTTTTGCTGTTAAATTATTCCTGGTATTTGTACTCATTTTGAAGGTACCTTATGCAATGAAGAGACCTGACTTCAGGACTGAAAACAAAAACTAAATTGATCTAAGTAATTTCTACAGAAAAGGTCACAATCGTGAAATTGTTTTTTTTCACTTGAAAAGCATAATACACACATAAACTTAACTCATTACATTTAAAATGTTTTGTGAGTTTGAAAGAACCACTGTGGAAAAAAATGTTGTTAAAACATGAGCGTATATTAGTAGGCAAATGTTACAGCTTAGTGATTGACGTTTGTAATATGTTTTAAATTCAAGCTTAGAAAAAACAGTGGTTGTACAGAAGAAAAGCTGGGATCGTAAGGGTATGGACACCATGTTCAATGTAATTAAGAAGCAACCTATCAACACTAAGTTGGTAATGCCATCCCATCTGCCAAACCCTGCATTAGCTGGCAGTCTGCCCCTCTGGCAGCCTGCTGCTGCTTCTGTTACCCACCTGATCCTTGGAGACCTGCTCTGATGGAGCGTTTATGCCAAGCTCTTCCAGAGGATAGACAATCTGTCGTCTTGGTCGCACGGGAACCATGTAATGAAGGGCAGATGTCAGGGAATGGGCAAAGGGATTCTGAAACTGAAAGACAGTGATCTATATTTCAGCAGAGAGAATGTCAGAACAGTGCATCACAGATGTCTGTTGTATGCCTTTGCAAATACAGAATTCTTAGCTCTGTTGGCTAAATCTGAGAGAAAAATCAGTAAATAAACAAACATACTCAGAGCAGAGGAATGAATTGCAGATAATTCCTGACGCTAATGAAGATAATTATGAGTGTAATTACATTACTATCTCTGTGGGAATGACAGATAAACAAGTGGTTTGGTTTATAGGATTTTTCAGCACAAGTATTTTCCCCGGGAGGATATTTTTCTCCATAGTGATCATGAATCAGCTTGATTTGACCTCATTAAGCTATGTTATCTGCTTACTGCTAACCTTTGCTTGTTTGGCAGAGAATGGTTATGAATTTATGTAAAAATACTATACCAACTAAAATGTCAATTTAATCCAAGTGATAAATGTTAATAAACTGGCATAAACTTGGAGTGAATGAAAACCTGAATGCTAATAAGACCAGCATGGACCGTAAGAAGTAGCTTTATTCCATTTATTACAGCATGACTGGCTCCATCATAACTTATGACATGAAAATGAAAAAAAATAAAATTGGAGAATTACAGGAAATAGAGAATGAGCATTAATGCAAACTAAATTACATTGCAGTACCATTCCATCCAGAAATATTGAAAAGGCGTGTTACACCATGGAGAACTGAGTAAAATATCACTTTTACCCATTTATTATAAAGCAACAATGAGCTAAAGTAACTTAGAGAAACTCTAATCTAGAAGTAGACCAAATTGGAATTACTAGTAAGATTTAAGTTCTCTTCCATCCACTGCCATTAAACTGCATTTTTGTAAGTACCTTTGAAGAACCTGAGAACCTAATGCTACACAAGGACATTAGTTTCTCAAGAGAACACTTCATAAAACTCCACAAAGTGCACACTGAAAAAGCAGGAAAATACACCCTTCTGAAAATGGACCTGCTCAATCTGTCAAAATTCCTATGTTAAAAAGGGTGGCAATTTCAAAAACACATAAGTCATCATTTAACAGATAGGAGCTTAATCTAGCTAGCCATGCAGACACCTCCCCAGAGCTGAAGAGGTGAGCATCTCCAGAGGGCAATTCTTCCTGTCCTAAGATGGGTAGATATGATTGATGAACTGCCCTCTGGATGCACTGTGTTTTCTCCATTAACTCTGGCAGGAGCTTAGGTGACCAGGTCAGATACTAGCTGACTATCCATAGTATATGGCTATGGATATTTTTTAAATCTTTTCTTTTGCTTCTACAACTTACATTCTTGGAAATGAATTTTCTCACACAACATCAGGTGTTTATAGTTTTTAGGTGGCCCTTGCAGAAGTACAAGTTAAATTTTCACTAACGATGAGCTGCCTAGATCCCCCTGAATTTTGATAAAAACCAGTCTGAAGTACCTAAATCATTTCTGAAGCATTCTTACAAACCAACTGGATGTGCTTTTAATATGCTCATGTCGTACTGTGTACTGTGCTCAGTGAGATCAGTGTTTTCTCTTCCCTGCCCTCCAGTTTATTCTGAATCTAAACAAATAGGGGTACTTCTCAAAATTTATTATGTGAGACAGCACAACTTGATTAGGTTTTGGTAATAAACTATAACTAACAAGAAATACAGGTTGTTAAATAAAAAGGTGTTATATGTGCATTATTCCTTCTCATTTTATACATGCTTGATAAGTGATTTGAATTGAAAGCAATGAAAGAAAACCACAGTGCTGGTCTCAGATGATGAGTTATGACAGTTCTTTGTTTTTTTCAATTATGCATCCAACTCAAGGGCAAGAAAGGAAGTCACACAACTACAACTTTCAAATCAGACACAGGGTCCTACTTAGGCAGGACTAGGAATACTGAATGCTTGCTACCCCATCCTGGAACAGATCTATTGGGAAACCTGCCTATCAGTACTGCAGCACATTTATAGAGGTCTGACAACACAGGAGGCAACAGCAACATGAGAAGGTATGTGGGTAAGAAGTACATATACTTCACCTAGAAGCAAGAGAGGAGGTACCAAATACATTATTCCTCCACTGTGCTGCTCCCGGGGCAACATACTAATGTGTGTAACTTAAGATATCTAACTATATTTAGAGAACAGATGCCTTAAGGATCTTCTAAAATTCAACCAAGAAACAGACACCTGTAAAGAGTGACTGCTCAGAAGAAGCCACCTCCCCTAAGGAGAGCTTTTCTCTCTTCACAGTCTAGGCAAAGAAAGGGCCAAAGCCAAGGCCATTCAAACTTATGCTCCTCCAAATGCTTCCTGAAGATATTGAGTAAGTTTTGACTTGTATCCGCTGCTGACTATGGACTAAACCTTCAAAGTAACAGCTGTATCTATGAATGCAGATTACATGATGCCAGAAGAAAAAAAAAAGCACAATTTGCTTCAGAGCTTCAGGTGACCAAGAAAATTCCTTTTTTCCATCAGTCATAGAAGCAAAAAGAACCAAATGAGCAAAGGTGATAATATTCAATACATAAAATAGAAATAACTTCATTCTTACCTTGCCCTTTGCACACTGTGGATAAACAGGGTAGAAAAGAGAAGATTTGTGGGCCAAACGAAGAATTTCCTTTAGAAAGTGTTTGGTATAGTGACGAAATATTGGATTCAAGACAAAGTGGTAAAGCTCTCCATGTTCCTCTTGCTGGTAGTAATTAAAATGAATAAAGTCTTCGATGTTGTAATGTGTTTGAATATACACAATGTCCTGGAAAACAAGAATCTGGAAATGAGCAGTGATTAAAAATCTATATCTGTGGTATTTTAGCAAGTGCAAATGAGGTAATTTTATATTAATTACCTATTGATATAAGTAAGAACAATGAAATGAAGTGCCATTAAGGATTATTCTCAACTAGAGGAGACTGACTGAACATATTTTTCTCGCAAATCTTTCCATTGTATCAAAATCTATTGTTCTGTATGCCAACCTTTATTCACATGGAATGCATATATGACTCCTTCACAACAATACCTGATACAGATTAATGGGCATTCATGAAAAAAAAAAAGAAAGAGAACACCTCTGTTTTGCTGACTGAAGCCAGGCTGTCTCCTCACGAAACTTAAACCAAGAAAGGAAAACTTTACAGAAAAGAACTGCACAAGAAATGCCTTCCAAGAAATTTCCCATATTGATGTGAGAAGTTGAGAATTTTGGACACTTACACACTCCAGAAATTGCAGCATCCTTTTAACTCGAGGCCCTTGGCAAAAGTAAGAGTTGCTTTTGAAAATAGAAGCAACAACTCCTTAGTTTAAGAACTAAGCACTACAGCTGCTGAAAGATCTTAAGTCTGTCTTTTCAACAGCAGAAGGCCATAAGACAAAGAATTAAAGAGCATTCCTTTCCAAGAATAACGTAAAACTTTTTCTTTTTTTGGTACTCCATTAGAGCATGTTTTTTGTTTGTACGTTTTGAAGTTAAGTTCAATATATAATCACTCAAAAGCCACTGGTGGGGAAAAAGGTTAAGAAAATAAATCTAAAAGGAAAGCTGCTACTCTTCTCATTAGGCTTAGCAAAACCACTTTGGAAATCAGGGGGCAAAATAAGTGATTCTTAACAGCTAGAGGCAGAATGGCTTTGTACTAAAGAACAAAACACGGATGTAGGATGTCTGTACTTCCAAAACCCATCCAGAAGCTTCTTGCAACTATCAGGATGATTTTTTTCGTGTGTGTGTCAATCACTGTCTATGAGAATTAGTGTGATACTGTCTACGTAGCAAAGAGACAAAGAACCAGTGGTTTTTACATTTATTTTCTGTTAGGTATTTGTATAGTGGCAAGCACAGAACTCAGTCTTTGGTGCTGAGGGCTAATTGTTAGCATTTTCATATGATTCAGATATAACAAATGGGGAAAATATAAGTAGAATTTACCATTTCATCTCTAATGACAGAAATGCCAACTATTTGATCCAAAACTTCTGCTACAAATGCCTGTACTGGGGTCCCATCCTGTAAGGCAACAGCATTATAAGCACAGTTCTTATTTTATTACTGATCTTGTCATTTTATCTTAAATGTGTATTTCACCACATCAGCACAGTTAAAATATTTTCCCAGTATATATTTATCCACTACACCAATACAGTCCTTCTCTCTTACCTTAAGGTATAATGTTCAAACAGTATATAGTATATAACAATATGTATATATATATATATACACATATATAGCTGAAACTTTTACTGGACTAAAGCTTAGTTTAGCATCCAGCTGCTATAGCAGAGCTATATGCTCAGCCACTAATTTAGTCCTGGGTTAAGGTCAGGTCTTAGGAAATAATATTCATTAATATATAGATAAAGTTTTCCTCAGTTGTAGCATAAAATGGATTTTTCTACAATTGCACAATTGATAATGTTAACAGTATTTTGTCGATGCATGTTCCACTATGAAACAAAAATGGATGCTTCCTACTGTTTGATGGGCATATATCTGGTTGCATTAAAGGAAGGAAAAAGAAGCCCCTATCATATAACAGAGTACATGGACATGTTCATCATGCAGTCATACTTACGTGGAAGAAAAGAAACTGTCAGGCTGTCAATGACCAAAAAAAAAAAGCATCCAGCCTGTTTGTGTCTCTGTATTTGAGGAGTTTGCAATGACAGGATTAATTGGTGTAGGTCCCAAATAGGCTTAACCATCTAGTCAAGCTGAATACAGCCTATACCAACTGTCAGTACCAACTGGTTACATAGAATAAACCAGTTTAGAGAAACATAACAAATTGTAAATGTATTTATCAGTATGTATCCACTGTATTCTAAATATATTTACAGCAAATACTCACTGGATCCCTGCGAGCCAAAATAAACGTATTTAAGTCACTCAATATACTTTCACTCAAAGTCAGTGTTTTAATGAGTGTTTTGACTCCAAGTATATCGTTGGTTGTTGCTCTTCTTACATTAAAAGACCTATTAAAAAAAAAAAAAAAAAAGAAAACAAAAACACAGAAAGGAAGAAAGGTTTGCCTTATGACACATTAAACACTACATTTCCTTTGTGTGTAAAGATGTGTCTTACAGAAGCACCAAATATGTCTTTTAGAAGCTGGAGTTGATTGCTATGATTGTTGTTCCAAATGTATAATTTATTGTTTAGTGGCAGAGATCACATACCTGCTTAAACCAACTCAAGAATGCTGCTTTAAAAGCTACTAAACACTTAGTGCTTAAGCACCTACAGCCCAATCCCATGCAGCAAACACTTGCCATAGCTGGAATCATAAAATTCCCATGCCCATGAGAATAAAAGTAGAGACAGGAAGCAAAGAATCTCTATGAACAAAATCCATTACTATGCACCAATACACAAGAAGAAAATGAAAGAAAAGAAAGAGGAAATAAGAAAAAGAACAAGAGGAAGAAAAGAAAAAAGAAAAAAAAAAAAAAAAAAAGCAGAGCAGAGCTAACTATCATTCCCAGGTAATGAGCAAAGAAAGGCAGGAGTGTCAATGCTGCACAAGAATTTCTCCAATAAAAAATGAATTACCAATGTTTGTGTTAGGCCTTGATTCTTCTATCTTGTTACGAACAAAGATAAACTGACATGAATGCTACGCAATGTAAGACTGTCAATTAGTAATCACATTACAGGGACACGGTATAAAAATGTGCAGTACATACAACCAACACCATGTAAGCTAAAGACAGGAATATACCAGCATGTAACTTGTTCAGTTAGAAAACAGGTTCCTACCCAATGCTTATGAAAAAAACAATTACTTCAGTGACGACCTACAGTAGCTGAGGAATTATTCAGTTGCCTGATAAAGACACTGACCGTTCTTGGTTGAACAAGGCTTATACTATCAAGACTGATGAGCGCTGTCAAGGAACTCAACTGTAACTTCATTTCCAAGAATTAAGATCTTTCAGCCACAATTTACAAAACCTGTAGTTCGTGTAGTATGACTCCTATTCCTGATTTTCTTGTTTTAAATTTAAACTTCTATGCTCAGTTTTTCAGCCTAAGTTACAATTAAATTGATTTTGTGGAACATGGTTCTAATGTGTATCACAGAATCACAGAACTGTCAGGGCTGGAAGGGACCTCGAAAGATCATTAGTCCAACCCCTGAGCCAAAGCAGGATCCTTATATCAGGTTGCACAGGTAGAGACTTAACTCTAATCTGTAATATATCTATATAGTAATTCATAAGTACCAGCTACTTCAAAATAATATATAACTACCAAATATATGATATGTTATGGGAAATTTTACAGCTCAGTGTCATCAAATACTTCCAACTCAACTATCAGAGTGCTCAAGAGTGTACATTTGGTTACTAAATTCTGCAAGAAACCCTGCATCTGGCGTCCAAACGACAATCTAATCCTCAATTTCTAAGTGAGCTTTGGCTCAGTTTCCACATTTGTTAAGACATTTCCACAGACAGCTAATTACAAGATCAAACAAGTGATGAGGATGAAGGCCAGCAAGACCAACAATATGGTTAACTTTGCAACCTATAAGCATCACATCTTCCTGCCACTCTGTTGTCCCATTGATTTGACTTCTCCCCACATGTTCAAGAGAAAGCAACTGGACCACTAATAAAGTACATTTCTAGCGCTAGAAAAACACCATATAATGTTATGTCATCTGAATAACATAAACATTTTAAAATAAATAAATGGATATTTAAAACAACCAGATCCATTGTGAGTATGAAAGAGTAGGGAGGACCATCCAAGGCCTGGGTTCATTTTTCTTCCAGCAAAGAATTAACTCACTTCAGATGCCCAGTTCCTTTGACTGCCCAGAAGCCAGGACACTGTTATTATTATTATGCCTTTTAGTGAAAATTGAAGGGAAGTACCCATTAAGCAGTTCAGCCTATGCCTTCTCATCTGTTATTTTTTCTCCTTCACTGTTAAGTAGCAGACCTATACTTCCATTTGCTGCACTCTTGCTTTTTGTGTACTTAACACTTTTTCTTACTCCTTCTCCAACCTTTGCTAATCAGTATCTCATTTTGTGCCTGTACCTCTTCTGATTTTGCCCTTTCATGTCTTCAGATTCCCACCCTCTTACCCCTGTTTTCCTTTTAATCCATTTTATGTGATGTCTTTTTCACTCACATGCCTTTTGAAAGCTCTTGGTGCAAGTACAATATATTGATCTTTTACTTTTTCATACTTTTTTCTAAGCGAGTTATCTGCTGTTGTGCACTGAGTTGTGCATAGAAATTTTCTAAAAGCTTCACCTGGTTTCTTATACATCTTTTTTGAAGGCTATTTTTTTCTTCCTTTCCAGCCCAGCTGCAAAGGGTCTGGAAAATGCAGCTAATAATCCTATTTTGTTGCCACAGAAAGGCTCAGGCATTGCTTGGAATATGTGCAATTCAATCAGAATTTTAAGGTCTTTTAAAAAACCTTGATAACAAGTTTAATTTTTATCAAAATCGCAAGAGGACTCAGGACTACCAGTCCTACTGCTCTGTTACTGAACAGCTGTGACTGAGATTAACAGGAATTACTCCAGTGGCTTTATCTTTGGCCAGCTGGATTCTTACATAATACACAGAAGCTCAATTCCATCCCATGGTAAAAAAGCTTCTGCATAGGTCCAAGAATAGCTGGCCAGTTCCTGCACAAGCTATTTGTATACCATCAGTGGTGATTAAGTATGCAATTAAAACAGAAGTATTTCTCTGAAATCAAGTAGTATTTAGCTACATTTATAAGAAACATAAGGGAAAATCTCCAGTTGTGCCAAAAATTTAAGATTGGTGTTTGGTCCAGCTTGTCATACAAAGCACTGGAAAACTTATATGCAATGTAACAAGAATCATAACCAGAGAGGTTCTGTATCCCAGTTTGCCAGTATTTCAGACTGTAGAAACATACAGAGTAGCACAGAATTTGAAAGAAATTCAGGATTCAACACCAAAAATAACCTAGATATAACTTAAGTAAAACAGATACTCAACAACAAGGTTACTGCTGTCTGTGTATGTTCCAGATGTACATTACTGCAGACCTCTCTTGCAAGAGAGCTATTTTATGCTTCCAAGAACTAGATCTACACCTGGGTTTCAAATATTAATGTTATTCAAGCTGATCTAAGTCCAAAGGGTCAAATGGTTTGCATTTCTCTGTTGGCCTTGTTCTACAATGAGGTAGCTTGGAAAAGATACACAGATTTAAATGAATCCTCTTATTGCTTTTTTTTTTTTCTTTCTTCTATAAAGTCAACTACAGAAATGCTGGCAGTCAGAAGACCACTTGCTTTTACGTTTCTAATTACCTCATTTTTTGTTTAATTAACATGTCACTAATTAATTTATTTTACTGACATTATAACCGTATTTCTACACTGTCGATTATGCTGTTATGTGGAGGTAGAGATACTCCTCAGCAGGCTTAGAATTCACTCCAGAACAAGACGTGAGATGGTTGCAGTAATGTTGCTGAAGCCTAATTGTTCCAGGCACAGACCTGTGCTATTCAACCACACAGTTTTCGGGTTCAGGCTACCAATTTGTAAGATGTTGCACTGTACCATGCACATTTGTAAGAGCAAGCAGGAATATGCGTCTGATGTTGGGTTGGATGATGCAATAATAAAGGTAATTCAGAGTACTTCATTTGTTGTTGTGAGGCACATGACTCACTTGAGCAGTCCTGCACAGTGGAACACGTAAAGCTCGCGACCAAACTGGGAAAAACAGGAAGGGGCAACTCGAACAAAACTCTGGATCAGGTAGAACTCTGGTACACAGTGTGGCACAAGGATGATACAGAAGTCTTTGTCCTGAAAATAAATGCAGAGAATATAGACTCTCAGTGATCTCAATGCCAGCTTTACACAGAAGTTTCTGACTACAGGAAATAAAAAGAAAATAAACTGAATGCTTTGCTTAAAATGTGTATACACTCCAAATTTTGCTTTACCTAGATGGCTTGAGGCACGGGCAGCACAAAGGAACTGATAAGCCCAAGATTAACTCAGCTTACAGAAATTAGTCTTTTAGCTCCAGTAGTAAAGTCTTGTCCTTGTCCCTTGGCATTCTCTAAAGATCCTTCTTCTCCCCATTTTTCTTTTCTTCCTCAGTAGAAACATTACTCCTTATGCCCAGACCTTTAAAGCTCAACTATTTTCCTTGATAAATTCTTTTTCTACCCTGTAATTCTGTTGCACTGGAATTTTAAGACAATGTATGTCTCTGTGGATCTTCTGCACACTTGTAGCTAAGTAAGACCAACAACTAGAGCAGCATGCCCTAAAACCCTCAACAAATAGTCAGCATGCAAGCTCAGATTGACCTTGCATTTTTCAGTTTTATGTGGTACAAGTTTGTATGTATACTTTGACGTCCAGCTTGTCCTGAATTGGGCATTTCTGGTATGTACATGTTACAGGGTACCTACACATCACAAGCACACGCTGTATTTGCAGACAGTTTAAGGATATCATGTGGTTAATTTTTCTTACTACATCTGGTGATTTCATTGAGACAGCATGTTTCAAGAAACTACAGATGGCAGGTATATTGTTGGATGGATAAATTACTATGAAATTTGAGATCCTTTTCTGTGTTCACTTTCTTTGGAAGTGAGAAGCATTTTTGTACATGCTGATAGCTAGTGCCTCTTCTGCATCAGTGCTAAGCTGTCTGTAAAGGATGCTACCATGCATTAATTTGTAGAGGGAATTTAGGGAATTTACAATACAGTGTGTGTTAAGGATGCCTTAGAAAATATACTTTGTTGCCTCGGATACAGATTGATTACGCAGAGAGTTAATGTGAAACAGCTACTGCACTGTTAATTCACAATCTTCTTTGCCTCACATTAGCTTTAACACAACCATTCCTGGTTTAGCATATAGGCAAAAGGTACAGATTTCATTAATACTGTCATTTCCTAGACACTGAAAAAAAAAAAAAAAAAATAAACCACTATGAAACATACCTACGAAACATAAACAAAGAACTTATGCACACAATACATAAAGCCCAAAAGCAGCCAAGAAGAAAAGTCAGAGTCCTCAGGGTAACTCAGCACAGGACAGCAATCCATAGTGCACTCTTGTGAGTCACTGACTTACTCAGGCATTGTATGCATGTACTCTTGCTGTCAGCTGCATTATTGTCCCTCCAAGCATAAACATGTGAGCAAACTTTAAAACTTTAAGGTATACGTACTGGAAAAAGCTTGAAAACATAATGCAAAAAATCCAGTGATCTGTAAGCAAGAGTAAACATAGTTAGATATGCATAACACAGTTAGATAAAAGCAGATCCTAAACATTTCAACATTCATGCCCTCATAAGTGTAAGAAATAATTCCTTTCCACTTCTCACCTACTGGTTTAGAGCACTTCCACACTGTTCCACAGTGACGGTGAAAAGTGACATCTGGGTTTTAAAATACTTAATAAATCTACCAAATTAACCCATATTCTCCTCCGTGTAAGGATACCAAAGCCTATCAAATACAGTTATAATGAAGCTTTATGTAATATTAATCGATAGTACAAAATGTGTCTCCTGAAGATATTCTATACGGATATCTGTTACCTAAAAATACTGACAAAACCTCTCCCCATCAAACATGTAATTAAAATAACCAAGTTCCCTTTAATTTCTATGGCAACATTACTACTGAGTGAATAATTTGAAAACTAACAAGGTATCAACACTCATTTGATTAGAGTATTATATAAGGGCTGCTCCAGAAGTAATGCCTCCACTTTATTATATTGACCCACGATGTCAGAGGCAGATATTGGTGGCATGGCAGTAAAGACTGAACCTTGCCATTAACATTCCATTACATTTTGTTGTCATGCAGCAGATGGCAGCCGAGGAGCAGTCTGACAAAATGGTGCCTGACAAGTGTGTATGAAGCCAAGGTGTGTCACCGAATTGCTCGATGCAGAACAAAATGCACCCGCTGACATTCACTGATGCTTAGTGAAGATTTATGAAGGGCAGTCGGTGGGTATGAACACAGCAAGGTGATGCATCTCTGCAGTGGTAACTGCAGAGTGTGAAAGACAAGCCACATTCCAGACAGCCATGCACAGCTGTCACCTCTGCTCGTGCAGATTTGGATGAGTGCAGCATGCAGGCTCTTGTTCATTGCTGGTAAAAATGCACGACTAATGGTGTTGACTTTGTTGAAAAACAGTGCTTTGTAGCTGAGAATTTGCCTTATCAGACTGTGTTATTGTGCCCTTTGTATGTGTTGCAGTTTTCATGGAAATTAATACCAAACATTGGAGTGGCCAACATATATATATAATACATAATTAAGACTAGTTAAGCAAATAGTTAAGGAGAGGAAAGGAAAAGACTAAAGCAATGCATGTTTCTATTCTCTGGTGTCCAGCAACTTCTTGGCATCAAGGAACTCAAGAATGGAGATAGAAAAATTTTCAAGGAGTTAGAAGGTATAAAATATCTGTAGGTAGAAAATGGCAGTTCAGTTCCTTCATGTTTCACTTTATATGTACTAGCAAGCCACATAACAGCTCTAGATGTAAGAGATGAAAACATTTAGCAACTTTACTGGATAACATAAATTCCTCAGCAGTATACTTCCCTAAGGGCTAAGATACAATCATACCTATATTACAACCACATTACTATTTCTGCATCCATGCTATGAAGAGTCAGCAGTACCTCCTTTGTGACAAAATTCTGAGATGCAGTCAGGATTACTACATATCATCATCTCAGACATATTTGCTTTTCTAGTGGTCAGATTCTTTCACAAACAGATGGATCATGATAGTGAAAGCTAGGGAAACATACGTGGAAAATACTGTAAAATAATGATCTAGAGAATCCTCAGCTCTGAGGAGAAGATTCTGTATGACTGTTGATCTCAGGGGAAGACTACGAAGGAATGCTATCTTCTTGAAGATATTCATCTTGGAATCCGAGATGTCTCCAGGGAAAGAAAGGGACTGCAGTGTTCAGTGATAAACATAGTCAACATATCTCAAACAGAAACAACAGTGGTTCTTGTGGTAGCTAGAATGTCAAAAGTGGACAAAGAAATGGCAGATCCTTATCCTAAGAAGGATGCAATGAGCAAAGAACTCAACCAGCCTACAGAGAGATTATTTCCTAACATACTTACAGTAGATCAATGTTTTGTTTTTCTATTTCAGCATATTTGATCATTTCAGAGTAAGTTCCTCACCTCAGTAAAACTTTAAAAAGTTATTTTATTCTGCAATAATTACCCTGCATCATTTTTTTTTATATTGTCCATAAATTAACCATTCTTGAACAGACTTCCTGCACCATGATTGATTGGTGACATCAGAATTGGAGGCTGCCTAGGCTGTAGTGACCATGCAATGGTGGAGTTCATACTCCTGAGGGATATGGGACAGATATGAGTAAAATCAGATGTTAAATTTAGGAAAGTCAAACTCCAGCTCCTCAGGGAGTTGGTCAATAAAACCTCTGGGAATCTGCCCTCAAGGACAGAGAACAGAACAGAGCTGGCAGATCTTTAAGGAATCTTTCCCTAGGGCACAAGAGCTCTCCACACCAGGTGTAGGAAGTCAGGACAGGAAGGCAAGAGACTGGCATGGTTGGACTGGGACCTGCTGGTCAAACTGGAGAGCAAGAAGAATATATACAGGCAGTGGAAGCAGGGATAGGTGCCCTGGGAGGAGTGTAGGGATGCTGCTAGGCTGTGTAGGGATGGGATCAGGAAGGCCAAGACCCAACTAGAACTGGACTTGACAAAGGGTGCAAAGATCAAGAAAGGCTTTGACAGCTACATCATAAAGAAAAGGAAAGTTCAAGAAGGCGTACCCTCCCTCTTGTGAGCAATATAAGCAAGCTGGTAACAACATAAAAGGAGAAGGCTAAGGTTCTCAACAACATTTTTGTTTCAGTCTTCACTGGCAACTGTTGTTCACACACCCCTTGAGCAGATGGGTTGGAAGAAATAAGCCCCTCCCACTGCAAGGTTTGCAACCTCCTGAGGAACGTGAACATCCATAAGTCTATGGGTCCTCACGAGATGCATCTCAAAGTCCAGAGGGAACTGGCTGATTTACTTGCCAAGCTACTCTCCATGATATCTGAGAAGCCATGGCAGTGAGGTGAAGTCCCTGGTTACTGCAAAAAAAGGCACAGTTGCACCTATTTTTAAGAAGGGTAGGAAGGATGAGGCACTGTCACACCTATTTTTATGAAAGGTAGGAAGGATGACACAGGCAACTACAGATATGCCAGCCTTAGCTCTGGGCTGAGGAAGATGACGGAGCAGATCTTCCTGGAAGCTATGCTAAGACCCATGGAAGAGAGGGATGAGATATGGGACAACCTGCACGGCTTCACCAAGGCAGGCCCTGCCCGACCAACCTAATGGCCTTCTATTGTGGTGTAACTGCATCAGTAAACAAGGGAAGAGACACTGGTGTCATCCGGCTGGACTTCAGTAAGGCCATTAACATGGTCCCCCACAATATTCCTCTCTCCAGATTGGAAAGGTATAGACTTGATAGGTGAACTGTTTGATGGATGAGGAACTGGTTGCAAGGTTGTACCCAGAGAGTGATGGCTCAATGTCCAGATGGGGATAAGCGACGACTGGTATCCCTCAGGTGTCAGTACTGCTCTTTAATATCTTCAACCACTATTCCTGCACCGAAAGTAACTTACTTTTTTCCTTCACCGTCTTATCAGATATAGGAAGTTGCAGCTGGAGGTTGAAAGTTTCAATAAGTTATCAGTGAAAGTAGAAGAAAAAAATGAGGGAAAAATGAAAAGTGAGAGCAATCTAACCTAGCTGCAGCAGGTGCTGTCACTTTCAGAAGATTAGAAAAGCGGCAACCAGTCATCCATGCTTACCTGGTTTCATACTTCTCATCGATACAAAATAGACGGATACAGAAAGCATTTGAAGCTCCTCTATATATTGGGTGAAAAGTATCTTTTTCTTCAGCCTCAAGGAAGGAAGATGAGGCATGAAATTCCGTGTGTATGACATCATCTAAGGGCAGTTTAGTATGGGAAATAGCAATCACTCCATCTTTCTGAAATAATAGAAGTCATGATCACATAAAACAATCCAGAAAATATTTTCTTTTTTTTTTTTTTAATTAAGGTCTTGCATCATTCCTATTTTACAGCATTTTAAGGAGAATTTTACCTGTCACTTTGACAAACGCAAAAGTCTGAGGAGGCCTTTTAACATGCTGTTTTTGAAACACTAAACAAAAACGGTCTCTAAAAATACACAAGTTGGTGCTACAGAGCAAAATATTCATAAATGGTTATTCTTAGAATTCCTTTGTGAGGCAATAAATGTCTCTGACGCAAAACTACATGAAAATTAAAACGTTGTTATTATACTGCGTATCTATACTGATCTATACTACACCAATACATTTCATATTAATGCTCTTTTATCAAGTCAAGCTTCATCATCAGAAACAGCAGAAGATACACAGTCAGAACAAGGGTCCTGTGAGTTCCACAAATCATGAGAGAAAACTGAGGCTATACTGCTGCTTTTAACAGCTTTGATAGCCTTCTGTCAGTAAGAGATTTGAAGCTGGGTAACATAGTGAGGTAGAACCTCAATACTCACACACCTTTCTTATGCAAGCAGACTCCCACCTGTTACAGAAAACCTCTCTTCTCCACTTCATCAGAGGCCTCTTGAAGCCAAGAACCCCCAAACACACAGGTGAGGTCAGGCCCCATCCCTTTCCTCCCTCAGTGTCACTTGTTCCAATTCCCATATTGACCACTGTTCAAATGGAACCAGATGGGTTCTTGATGGGTAACTCTTCTGGTTAACCATAACTAGTACCTCCACACAGACCCTAGCTAAAGCAATTCTGATCTGTGGGTATGGGTACCAGCAGTGGACAGTGCAAAAGCAGAAACACTGCTTGTTCCCAACAGCCTCCCCCTCTGCTTCAAATTAGTTTTAAAATCACCAGCACTGCTGTGTGTTACCTGCACAGCTGCATCTTCATCACTAATGTCTTCCAAGTTTTGAGATGAAACGATTTCTGCTTCCTGACTTTTTTGATTCCTTTCATCTTCATCTGAGCAATGTAAAAGAATAAACAAATCAGGTCTAAAAATGCAAACTTAACCATCAGAATCACACTGATAACTGATGAGGAGGTGTGCCAGACTGCTTCTGTTGAAAGGTTGGTTCTATTGATTTGTAATAAACCATGTTTAAAACAGACTCTCCCGTATTTACTTGGCTAGAACTTCATTAGACAATCCAATCTCAATCAGATAAATCAGATAATTGACTTTAAGACAGATATTGAATAAGACAGAGTTTGGAAGCAACTTCTAACTCTTACATTATATGTAATAAATTGTGATTCTATCTGAAGGGAAAAATAGAAGTGACGAGTGTACTGACCAATATCTTTAAAGCTATGTCTGTTGCTAGCTTGCTTTCTAATGACCATAAGAATGAGCAAGGGTGCTTAATGCTCAGATTATTTCTCCTATCAGAATAAAACCTAGGCAAGCCAGAAGCCTTACCTAATGCAGCAAATAGGGATAAGAAACAGGCATTTAAATTTCCTTCTCATTTGGTAATTTTAACTAGCTCTCTAACCCTTATTTCATTTCTTTCAAAAGACATTTGCCATTTGACCAGTCCTCCACAGTTTGTCAATTTTTGCCTTGCCTAAAAAATATTCTTATCTAAGAAATGCTCTCCTCTGCTGCTTTTCCTGGATGCTGAAGTAACTGCTTCAAAGCACTTTGCCAGCCAATTGCCAATTGCAATTTTTGTGTGTATGATTTTTTTCAGCCAAAAATCAGACTCAGATTGAACTGCATGTGGAATGCCCATAGTAGCAATGACCACAGCCTTGGCAGGCTGTTAGACGTCAGCAGCATAAAGAAGGAATAAAAGGGCCCCATGGAAAGGAAAGGTAATTGACAATCAAATTGAAAGAAACCAGGTCTTATATCTACATGATGGATCATGGAGTCCTGGAGTCCACTGAGGATAAGTGGCTAGGTTTTGGACAGACCAACCAGAGATGAAGTGTTACCAGACCTGCTGCTCATCAGTGCAGAGGAGATCATTAAAGAGGTTAAGAGCAGAGGCAGTTTGGGCTGTAGCAACCATGACCTGGTCAAATTTGGGATCTTGATGAACAAGAGCCTAGCAAGGAATGTAGTCATGACCATGAACTTCAGGAGAGCAAATTTTTAGCTGTTTAAGGAATTACTGGATGAGATCCCCTGGAAAACTGTCCTTGGAAACATGGGAATGGAACAGAGTTGGCAGCTCTTTAAGGACACCTTTCTGAGAGCCCAAGAGCTCTCCATCCCCCAGCACGAGAAGGAAGCAGAGGAGACAGTAAAATGGCATGGCTGAGCAAGAACCTGCTGGCCACACTGAGGGGAAAAAAAGGAAAAGTACAAGCAGAAGAAGCAGGAATGTGTGTTCTCAGATGAATATAGGGATGCTGTTTTGTCTCTCAGAGATGGGATCAGGAAGGTCAAGGCACAGATGGAACTAAACTTGGTATGTGAAAAATAACAAGAAGGGATTCTATAGGTGCATGTACACTGGTTAGAAAAGACAGGCAGAGGAAAGTGTACCCCTCTGAAAAAATGAGAGCAGAGCTTTAACAGATGTGGAGAAGGCTGAGGTACTCAATGAGCTCTTAATCTCAGTCTTCACTGGCAGCCAGGCTTCCCACAGTTCTCATGTCCCTGAAGCTAGAGACAGAGATCAGGGGAACAAAATCCCTCCCATTGTGAGCAGAGACCAAAACTGCCTCATGAGGCTGAATGCATACAAGTCCATGGGGTCAGACAACATACATCTCAGGAACTTGAAGGAACTGGCTGATGTGGCTTGCCAAGCCATTCTCAATCATATTTGAAAAGTCATGTTTGTCAAGCAAAGTCCCTGGTGATTGGAAAAAGGGAAACATCACTGTCAAATTCAAGAAAGAGAAAAAAAAAACAACTACAGGGCAACTACAGGCTGGTGAGTGTCACATTTGTGCCTGGGAATGCCATGGAGCAGATCCTCCTGGAAGATATGTTAAGGCACACATGAAGCGACGTAGTGATCTGAGATCATCAGCATGGCTTCACCAAGGGCAAATTGTGCTTCATCAATCAGGGGTTGAAAATAGGTGATCTTTAAGATCCCTTCCAATCTAAGCCACCGTATAATTTTATCATCATCCTGCTTTCCTCGGTAACATTATAACAGCCCTCCAGTTTACTTATCTCAATTGGGGTAATAGTATTTTTGAGAGTAAAACAGGAAATTAAGCTGATTGGATGAAATTACTTGTAGCCATTTGATGACTCATTTTTTAATCACTGGCTGACATGACAAACAGCCACAATAGGTGCTAATATGAGTAGTGTATGTGTGCGTGCGCTTACCGCATTTCTGATGATGAAGCGCTAAGGCCAGTTAAAGCAAACATCTACATGTCAGGAAGTTAGATAAACATCTAAATATATTTTTTGCCTTTCTACCCCTTGGCTGGAGGCAAATACAAAGTGGATAATTAAAACATAAGAAACCACAACAAAAATACCCCAAACCAATTTGGAACATACAAGATGCATTATGTTGCATATTAATTACTTAACCACTCTACAGAACACTACTGATACCTGGCATCAATGTCAGAGAGCAGACCACTAACTTTCATAACATCTTGATACTTGTTAGGCATTAGGCAACCACCGTTCCAGCAGACATGAAGTATTTCTGGGAGAGCAATTCCTAAATCTGCATGGTGATGTATTCTGTGATTCACAGTCAGTGGAAAGTGAGGGTGTTCAGAACCAGAGATCACCTGATCTCCTCTCATAAAAGCCACATCTAAAATCAATTTTATGGACCAAAATTATTCAAGTCGTCACCTGGAATAAAAACACCCAAGTACTACTGAAGCCGACATATTACATCAAATAACCACCAAAATTACTAAAGCAAGGTGTCAGCTGCCGTATCCAAGCCCCTGAAAATCTGTCTTCAGTAGTTATGCCATTCCTTATATTGTCACCTCTCTAATTTTACAGATACAATCTCTCAAAAATTGAGCCTGAAAACAACTTTTAACCAACCAACTCTCCAGTTTTAGGTATCATGGCTGTATAAAGCAGATTAGGTCAGCACATCCCTGCATTGGAAAGCATTAGGAACATAGGAAGACAAAGTTTTTGAGTTTTTGAACTGCAGGAGAAGGAGAAAAACCATCAAAAGTCAGCACAACAAAATTCTTCTCTTTGCTCGCTGAGCTTTACCACGGCAAATCCATCTAAGCTGTATGCATTGTCATAAATATTTTTCTTCAAACAGTAATGAGGTTTAAATTCAAAGGTTTAAAATAATTAAGCTCCAGGTCTTTTTAAAAATCTGCTATCTGAAAATCTATTTGTCTGCTAGGAGAAAAGAATGAAATGAAATGAAAAGAAAGACAAGAAAAGAAAAGAATGCAGGGCAAGAAGAAACACAGGGGTTAGAAATGAAGGTTTCTCCAGGGGTACCACAGATGTGAGACTGCACAGAAATGATCAAATGTCATCTTGATTAACCCAGCTACACTTCTCATTATAAACAGCCTTGCAGGTGTCAGAAGGTAATTAATACAAGCTTCTTGTTGTCATGTAAATATTGATATGTTGTTTCTGACTTTACATTAAAATGAAATCCCTTTATGGCTCCACCATCCACTGCTGTCAAATGTAGCTACATCGCTGTTTACATGCATGCTGTACACAAGTGACTGTGAAGAGCATTAAATGTAGTTGCACGAAATGAAGCAAGGAAAATGAACCAAAAAAATTAATAATAATTCTGTGATTGCTGGGTTGTTAGCAGAGGTAACAGTCAGCAGGATTCAGAAGCCAGTTCAACATGAAGCCTGATGAAAAGCCCTTGAATCATTCCCACGGCATCATGTTTTCTAGCTGCTAATTCGTGACACCATATAGAGTAACAACCAAATTACTGTAATTACCCTGAAATGTAAGTGGCATATCAATATTATGTTAAACACTGATTTTTGTACACTCTTTCATTATTATTCAGTGTTTTGAAAGGAAAACAAAAAACAATATCAACCTGTGGTCTGTTTGGAAGCTGAAGAGCTTGGAAAAAATATCCCCGTAGGGTCTTGCTGTTGTTGTCTTCACATTGGAACATAAAATGACTGTATAAAGGAATGTGGCTTGCATTTTAAATTCTCAGACAATTCATTCGATGAAAGAAAATCCACACCTTCCATTGGCATAAGATGGTATAAAGGCAGTGAAGCTTGCCTAGACAATTTGGCAGCAGATTTCCAATACAGTGGATTGCAGAAATGGTGCAATTGTTGTAACAGCATTTCTATGATCATGCGTATCTTATGCAAATAATCAAATGTGAGCTTAGCAATGGACTACCAAGATGGAACTCTTGTAATAGTTCATATTCTTAAATGCACAGAGCTGCCACAATAGTTCTATCATTATTCAGTGATAATAGAATTAATATTCCTGAGCCATATATTGCTATGCACCTTCAGTGCACCTTCAGTTTTACTATTAATTTCCATTGGCACTCTCTCTAAGAATGGTATCAATCAGGTTCTTTGCTGAGAAGTTCCTTCTCAGTTGTAGTCCTTTGAGACACACAGTGATGGCCTCAGAGGTCTACACAAAAGTTGTGGCACACAAGAGATCTGAAAAAGCCCACCACTACATCTCTTTTCCTAAGGCTGCTCTTGAACAAAACCAGCTTTAAATCTGTGGCTCTAGATCTAACAGAGCTGCAAATGCAAGTGGCACCTCCAGGCTGACAGCTCAGCAGGAAAAAGGCAGAAGCAGGAGGGTGGTAGCAGCTCCTGATGCCACTCTATTCTGGAGACAGAAGTTAGGAACTGGCTCCATGCCGTAGGCTGGTATTTCACAGGACCCATGATAAAACCTTAATTGCCATTCCAAATAGAGGGACATCAATACATAAATGTGTGTATATATTTCTTAAGAAGTAAAAAACATTGCAAATGAACATTAACCACCAAAATGACATAGGTTGCTCTGAAAGTAATGCCTCCTATTTATTTCCATGAAAGCAATAGATAAAAAGAGCACAATAGCACTGTTTGACAGAGAAATTTCTCAGCTACTCAACACCAATTTTTAACGTAGTCACAACCATTCCCAATGCATTCCTACCAGCAATGAACAAGAGCTTGCATACTGTGCTCCTAAAAATCTGCACCAGCTGAGGCAACCCACTGTTCCACAGCTGCTATGATGGTACTGCTAGGAAAATGTTGCCCACGCATTCCATCTTTCATCAACCCAAACAGACAGAAGTCAGAAGGCAAACTATATGGTGGGTGTGGTAGGACAGTCCAGCCAAGACTGACAGTGCACTCCGTGGTCTTCAAACTGGTGTGAGGCCTGGTGTTCCTGTGTTGCAGGAGAAAGGTGGTCTTTTTTGCTGGCCTGACTTTGGAAGTTTGAGCCTTCAGCTCAGCCAGTGTTGCAATGTAGCAGTCAGAGTTTACACTTTGTCCAGGTTCAAGGAAATACCAAAGGATCACCCCTTTCCCATCCCAAAAGAAAGTAAGTACATCACTTTACCCACTGAGGGCTGCATCTTTTTCTTCAATGCAGAATTCATATGTCACCTCTCCATGACCCCAGCTTGTAGTGGTGAAATCACATCTCCTGGTAACGACGCAAGGAAGGATCCAGGAAGCTGTCTTGTTCAGCCTGGTCAGTAGATCCTGACCAACTTGCATATGGCATTCTTTCTGTTCCTGCGTGAGCATTTGGGGGATCAATCTAGTGCAAATTTCTTATTTCAATGTTTCAGCTCCAATATTCAGCTCCAAACACAGTTCCCTGGGTATAATCCGCTGATTTGCGTGGATGAGCTGATCAAGACACTCCTCATTTCATGGTGTGACAGCTGTACATGGCCATTTGGAACTTGGCTTATTTTTCACATTGCTGTTGCAATTGCTGAAACACATCACCCTCTGGCTCACTGAGCACACATCCACTGTTCAAGCTCCATACACATTCAGCAAGCATCAGTGAATGTCAATGGGGCAATTTTTGCCACGCGAAGGAATTCAGCGGTACACCTTTGCTTCACGTGCACTTCCATGTCAGACACCGTTCTGTCAGCCTACCCCTCTGCTGCCATGTGTTGCATAGCAACAAAATGGAATGGAATACTGATGGGAAGGTTTAGCCGCTACTGCCATCCCGCCAGCATCTGCTTCTGAAGCTGTGGGCCAATACAATAAAATAGAAGGCATTACTTTTGGAACAGCCCTCCAATATTAGTGCCTGGAGTTTTTACTCCCGAGCTGCAAGACTTCTGCTTGTTGATTTTCATGAGGTTCCTGCCAGCCCATTTCTCCAGCTTATCCAAGCCCCCCGGAAAGCAGCACAGCCCTCTGGTGTACCAGCTAATGCCTCCAGTTGTAGATCAGCAGCAGATCTCCTGAACTGAGAGTTTAGATCAAAACAGTTGTCTAGACTTCTTGCTGATACAGTAGTAGGACAGAAGTCAAAGTGAAATCACCACCACTCATATCTATCAGGTACTTAAAATACGGAGATAATATTCACAGTTTTAAAGTGAAGTATATTTCATACTTCTCAGCACGTTTTTATATAGCTTACTGAAGAATTAATCCTGAGCCAACTTTGCATGACTTTGCAGGGTGGGTAAGTTCTTTCAAACTTAGTTTGTTCCTGACCAAAAACCGCAAGGAAGGCAGGCCCACTACAGCAGGAAAAGAGTGAAAGGTCTATTTTTCAGAAGAGACTCCTCTCAACCAATTTTTCTTCTTCCTTCAGTCTTATCTATACATCTACATATGTCTGTCACCTATTTTGAAATAATATTCTTGAAGCTCCAGGAGTGTGGGCCAATACATTACGTAGATGGGTTTCTTCATCTCTTATTAGCAAGGTTCTTACCTTTGTGGGGTAGGAGGAGGGCGAAGTGCATAGGTGTGCCTGGAAGGCAGTCTTTTTTCTTTCACTTTGTTCTCCCACAGCTGCCAGCTCTGAGATACCAGCTGGTGACTGCTCTGAAGCTGCCTAGTTGTATTTTTTGCCTGGTGCTTAGTGTTCAAACAAGCAGATATGTAACAACCTAACAGTGTTTATTTTAATTCCATTACTAATAGTAGATAGCATAATGTTGCCCTTCTGGAAAAAAAGCTTTTAAACACTGAAAAATAAATACAACAACCATGAATTATTTCTGTTCTACAAATAGGTGACATTCATGTCACTGTTATTTATTATTTGAAGTAAGGTGGCTCACAGCTCCTTTGTCATATTGTGCCCAACACAAAAACAGAACAAAAACAGTCCCTGATGTCCCAAAATCTAGTAACCTAAAAGACTGCAAACAAGAAGCAGAGAAAGCAGAAAAGGGACCACGGGGAAAGGAGACAAATCAACACAACAACGTAACAGCCACAGTTAACCAGCTGCTTAGCTGCTGACAGACATTAGAACCGAGTTTGAAAATGAAATCTTCAATTAATAGCACAACTGCAGCCAACTGGAAATGCACCCTATTCTTTAGCTTTCTAGAATTTGAAGCCTACGTCCCACACACGTGTTTCAAAGAGAGCCTCCAAGGTGTAACAGCATATAGTCCAGCTCTCCCGAACTAAAAAACACCCACCACCCATCTCCAAAGCAGATACGTTCATTTGCTTTTTCTTACCAATATAAACCTACATTCTCTTCCAACCTTTCTGAAAGCTGCTCAGAAGCTAGAAATAAATGCAACTTGAATCTAGCTAGAATTTTAGAATATGGATACCTTCTGGAATGCGTGGCTCCTTTGGTAATTTGAGAACATCTTCAGGATGTGTTTTACAGAGTCCATGGAAAAGCCGTAGATCAAAAGATTTGTGTAACAAGGAGATGTCTACTTGAGAGCATAAGCTCATGAATCCCACTACAGTGCCACCATCCTGAAATATAACAGCAGTGTCACACGCGTGCACAAGATGACCAGGTACTTTTAGATCAAGTACAAAAAAAAAAAAAGCAAAATTATGATCTGTTGTTTCAATAAAACACCTTTTAACAAGAAATCTCCAAAAAGAGTGCAATTTTTCTTTAACTCAAAGCTCAGCTAAAGTAAAATCTGGATTTAGCTAACCATAGTGTTTGAGTTATTACCGAATGTTATTCTGTAGATAAAATTGTGCTTACACTGAAAAGTATATTTTATTTTCCCATGAAAATAATTAAAGAAAACAACTGTACTGTATATAAACAGTTCTTTTACAATATATCATATGTATGCTGTAGGGGAATTAAAAGCACTGAATATTTTCAAGTCCTGAAAATATCTTAGAACCAGCCTTTAGAAAAAGTAAATCCTGTCAAGTATGAAAATGAACCTTGCAATGCTGAAACAGCATCACTCTCTACATTTGATTATATTATGGAAAGTTTCCAGAAAGTTGTATTGTTGAGAAACAAAATGACTGTGGAAAATCAGAACTAGAATGTTGGTGGGTTTTGGCTTGAAGCTAAGACCAGTCTAGAAGTAGGAAGCTATTCAATTTTTTAGTACTATATTCAACTTTCCCATCAAACAACCAAAATATTTTTCCCTTAATACACATAATGAAGGCATCTTTTATAAACGTAATGAAAACTCACAGGTCGAATTTGTATGGCCACTTTATTCCGCCATAAGCACTCCAATAAAAATAATAATAATTAAAAAATCGAGTTCAGTTTTTCCTTCCCAAACAACAAGTGATTGTTTGTTTGCCTTGTTTGCGTAACTGAACAAAAGCTGGGTTGCTGCAGTTGTCTGGCTGCTGTGTAATTTTAGGCCCAAGGCTCAGCAGAGGCTGATTAACCAATCCATCTACCATATGTGCAAAAAGAGGTTGCCAGCTTCATTCTCTGCAGGGAAAATTGGCATCTATCTTGGTTCGCATGGAGGTGTCTTTCCAATCTGCAGCAGCAGCAAGTATAAACTATGAGAATCTGAAATACCTTTTGCTGGTATCATATTGAGCTATAAATGTACAATTGAAATGTATTATTTATAAAGATAGCCATCTGTAATGTGCTATTACACTAATGGCTTATTGTTTCCTATTTGGCTTCCAATGGCAATGATTACATGTTAAGGTTTTATAAAATCATTTGCTATAGAAAGCAGACTTCTGGAATTAAGTAGGTTATGCTGCCTATCAGCTTAAAATACCACACACAATTACTAACTCATGAAAATATTAGGAGGAATTTTCAGTGTGATAACTTCTACCACCTCTATTTGTTATTTAAATTAATTCCTGTGTTTCCGCCTTCAATTCATCAAAGATCTGACTGCCCGAGCCAAGAGATGAAAGAAAAAACAAAACAAAACAGCACTTT
Source organism: Perdix hodgsoniae (assembly GCA_035772895.1). Classification (NCBI taxonomy): domain Eukaryota; kingdom Metazoa; phylum Chordata; class Aves; order Galliformes; family Phasianidae; genus Perdix; species Perdix hodgsoniae. Next base: position 28,709,344 of record JAPSGF010000007.1, read on the forward strand.
TCACTGTGAAAACATCACTGGCTACAAGTTCTCAGATGCAATATTAGTTTTTACAAAGAATAAAAATTGGTCATCTATAATGCAAAACATCCAAAACTGCAAGTTGCTTTTTTCAGAATGGCCTGTTTCAATTACTTGGAAAGAATCCATGCAATTACTGGGAACTGCTCCTTCATTTACTTAACAGTGGATACCACTCCTAAAGAACTGACATACACAAAGAAAGTGGCAGAGGGCATTGTGTGCGTGCAGATTGTGGATTGTACCTTCCAAAAGTGAGCTTGTTCTTTTTATTCACTGAGCTGCAGCATGAGCTGTCACTCACATATGACTTCACTAACATGGTGATTAGATCCAACTAGAGCACGTGACAGACTGACCTCACACACAACAGCTTGATTTTCTTCATCTTGACATGCTATGATATCAGCAAGGAAATATTCACTATGGGTTTCTTTCAGAATCTCACTCTGACGCGTCCAGATTGGCATGAGATCATCATAATCTTCCAACCTATGAAAAAGAGATCATGTCATGTCCTAATAGCTCTCCTATTAACAGATGCTGATAATTCTGCTCTCCTCTGTTAGCACACTGACAAACATTAAGAAAATCTCACTCAAAGCACCTACCTGTGAAGAGGCAGTTTCACCTAAGGACATGCCTCTGACAGACACTACTTCTGGAGCCTCAGAACCAGAGGCACCTTCAAAAGCCAACGCCACCCACCTCAGATCTGGATTGCCCTATGGAGATGCCTATCTAGTTCTAAAAAGTAACCAAGAGCTCAGCCCTGTTCAAAATTATCTCACCCAAGGCATCTCAGGCTGAGTGGACGTGGGCTGTTGGCCTTATTTAAAATAATTACATTCAGTGAGCTCAATCAGTTAGAGCTGGCAGTGATCTCTGAAAGCTACACCAATGCAATCTGGAAAAATCTTCACTTTTCTTTCCTTTTTCCTTTCCCTTCCTTTCCCTTTCCCTTCCTTTCCCCTTCCCTTTCTTTCTCTTTCCCTTTCTTTCTCTTTCCCTTTCCCTTTCCATTTCTTTCTCTTTCCCTTTC